>JANZLQ010000061.1:13640311-13669807 GCA_026212715.1 Elanus axillaris | reverse complement strand
TGCTAGGGGGTTTTCATAACTGATTATACTTGGTGGGAATGGAATGCAGAGCCAGAGCTCCAGTAAGAACTCCCACAGAAGGCAATGTTCAATTTCTTTTCATAATTTTTGTTACTGGTCTCCAGCTTTGTGTTAGTATATTAACAACTAAATGTACATTTTTAACTCCTAGCAGTTAACCCCTGTTTCACATTAGTGGGTTCTGTGTTGTGTTTCTTAAATAAAACTTGAAGGAACCCCTCATCCCACTCCCCTGAAAAAAAACCAGGTATCCAGGACCGGATCCTGCCTGACACACTTTTTAGGTGTCTATAGCTAGCTTCAAACCAATAGAAGAATGTAGGAAACCAAAGTCCTGGACTATGTCCTCAGTACTTTAGCAAAGTGTTTTCTACTGATTAGTACATATACAGTATGATAGTCACAGTCTGCAAAATAACATCGCTAACCATGTATGTCTTGTCACAATGGAAACCTTGACTGTATTACAAACTATGCTAAATTTCACCATATCAATTTTTCTGCTACTTTTCAAGTATATTAATTCACTTAGGTATGAAGAACAAGCTCTTGCTGAAGATAAGGTCACGCATTTTAAACCTCTTCGGTAAAACATCTTACATTTATTTGAAAAGCCAAAAAAAAAAAAAAAATAATGTGGCTATAGGAAAGGAATTCACAGACTACTTAATTTTTAAGACATAAATTCCTTACCCTAACACATTTCAGAGTTTTAATTCCTTCATGGGCATAGCCTTTGAGCCAATATATTTATAAGAATCCTTCTTTTTCTGACTTTCATACCTATGATTACCATTTGCTTCAGAGAGCTAGACTATAAAGCAATTCTCAAGGACTGTGAAGTATGCCAAATTGTTAGAGCAATCCCCCGAATCCAGACTTCTTAACGTTTTTTGACCTAACAGTTGAACAGCAAAGAGGAGGCAGAGCACTTGTGGATCAGACCACGTTAAACAGCTTCCTCCCCCCAGGTTCAATCCCCTCTTTCAGCCATACGACGAGAAACACATTGCTCTGTAAGGCTACAGCCAGGGAGAAGGCGACTTTTATTTCTTGATTAGTGGGTATCTGAGAGATGCCATCCCAGAAAACCCCCGGAGTGAGCGATGCTCTCTGCGAGTGCAGGAGTGGAGGGCACTTTGGAAGCGGGAGTCTCACACAGTGTGAAAGACTTGAGAAGTCAGGGAACTGATGAAACCAGAAAGTGGAGTCATTTTCTCATCCCCAGACAGAATCAATTAGCCCTGAGCTAAAGGGCTCTTCCTTCATAATCCAAGTGTCTGTTTTTACCATGAAATTCAGTGGTGACAATCATTTGTATACAGGAGCTTGTTGGAACTGGAATTTACTGAGGGCCGTCTCAGGACTAGAGCATGCTCTGTTCAAGTCATTTAAACTGAAGTTTCTAACAAGTTCTCCTGAGCCTGCACAGATAGCATATTTCCAGAGACTTCAAATGTAAGATGGATATAGATGTTGATGCATAGGGATGGCAACAACAGAAACTCATAAAACTCCACAGTGCCTTTAATTCCTATCTATCAGATAACAACTTATGTGATTCTGACATAATCTACTTCAAAGCGAATAAAAATACCTACCAAGGCCATCCAAGTACCCAAAGACAAATCCACCCCCGATATTTGAACAGTTAGTCAGTGTCTCATTTTACCTTTGCAATTAATTTGAAGTAGTGAAAAATTCTAACACTAAATTTTTTCCATAAAAAATAAGATAACTCAGCCTTCCAGAAAAAGTAATACCTAAGCAGCTTAGACTTTTTTAGAAACTAATGAAACTTTAAAATCTACTAACTATAAATAGTATAATAATTATATTAAATATAATAAAATCAGTTCAATTAGAAGCACATTTTGCTTAATTATAAAATTTCTAATATAGTATTCTGCTCAGGCAGCTAAATAGATTTTTATTGAAAAGCAGCTTTCTTCCTTTATAAAATTATAAAGAAGGGATACTTGGAACACCAGACAAAATACATAAATTACTGCCGCAAAGACCGATAGTTCTTTACTGAAATAGTTGACAATTACTTCAAAATATATTGACTATGCCAGATCTCTTACCAGAACTGTGTACCTTGCTAATGACATAAAATCTTAGAGTTCACCTCTATTTCAGTCCACTCAGGAAATTTTCCATACTGTCAAGTTATTAGCCTTATATACTACCAAACCAAGCAGCATGCTGGTTTGAATGTTTCGTGCTTTCTCTGGTCTCAGTGGTGGGTGTCATTCCCAATACATATTACTGAATGATTTTTTTTTTTTTTTGTTACAGGATCAGCAGAGAAACTGAAGTGTTAGTCACAAGAACTCAAGAGCAATATTTTGAAACATCATCAAGAATAAAACAGAAGAAAACATGTATGGAAGTTATAAGTCAAAGGGAGACAAATAACACAAAATAAATAGAGTGAAAAGCAGTTACTAATAAACAATTAAAGACAGAAAGTCAAAATGATAAAGGTAAAGAGAAGAGGGAGAAAGGATGATGACAATCCAAACCTATCTTCTTTGCTGAAGTCTGTTTAATTTGAAGTGATCATTGCCTTTCACAGCTTTAAACTTCTGGTTCCTCCCATTAATTTATACAACACTGTTTCTGAGATGTCCAGAGTCATGCGAGACTAAGAAAAATTATGGGGGTGTTGGTTTTTGCTTTTTTGTTTGCTTATTTAATAATGAAGCAATAACAGTGCTAATAAAATTCCATTGTTTTAACCCTTGTTATAGAAGGTAGCTTTGCTGCATACAATATGTAATAAAATGATCTGAAACTTTCACATAATACTTGAAAGAATGGAAAATGTCTTGTTCTTTGACTTATAAGACAAACACAAATACACAAATAGAATTTTAACTGAAGTGAAAAGCAAAACATTTTTCCTTTCCACCCTATTACCTAATCATCTCTCATACAGAAAACAGGTTTGGAAACTCATACACAAATAAATAATGTTGAGTAACTCTTCACACCAAGAAGGAAGAACTAGTATGTGGGAAAAGAGATTTCTGCATATCTTCATTCAGAATATTCAAATACAAGCAAAATACCAATTTTTCTCAATATTAGAAAGAAACAGCATTTTTGCATAAATAAAAGGATTACATTTTACATTAGTACTCAAATACAAAATGCATAGAAATAGGAACAAAGTTATTCAAGTCTCAGTACTCATGCATTCAAAATCTTCCAGGTTTCTTTCTCAAATTACCATTTCACAATTACCTGATGTCTTTTTTGAAAAGAAAATTTAATGGAAGAATATACGCTTAGCTAGCAAACCCGCATACTGAAATGCATTGTCTCCTCACAGGGCAAGCATAGATAGCACAAATAGCAGCAGTAGGAGAAGAATTTGTATTCTCCTTCAGTAGCACTCCTTCATCAGAATGCAGAAAAAATCATCTTTAACACAAAAGTGGATCATGCAGTCTTGCAGCTTTTGACCTCTTTTTTAAAAATTTGTAAAAGCTGGTTTCGGTTTGAATTGTTTTTCAGGACGAACTGCCCTCTAGAACCTGGACTAGCACTGACACAGGCCATCAAGTATCAAATGTTAAAATCTCTCAGATGCTATGGAACTGAACTGCTTTGAACCACTGAAGTAGAAATGTTAACAGGTTATCACAGTAAATCTCCATGACCTCACAAATCATCTGCTTTCTAAACTTTTCTGTGTCTCCCTATCATCAGCACTATGTGTCATAGATACATATATAAATATATTTTAAAATTTAAGTTAAAATGAAGCTAGACAATTTAATCCAGTAAATGAAACAAGGCTACTACACAAATTATACAGACTCTCTCCTTTTGGTTCTTATTTCTTCCCATCAAAGAATTACCCTCATGGAACGTGGACAAAATTTGGCCAAATTCTCTCTTACACTGCATTTATTAGCTTGTTATTTTTCATTAATTATATACATTGCTAACAAGTATTTTCTACAGTTAGAAACTAAGGTCTGTTTTATAGTGCTGTACAGTTCCATATTCAGAGTCCCAGGAGTCTTAATAAGATTACGCCATCTCATTATGACTACTGCATCATTGCTACTACAGTATGCAAGGAAAAAAAATGCAACAAGCAAAAAGTAGAAAACACGAGTATTAAATAATCCGATGTATTCTTATTGTACTGTGTAATGAAAAGATGTTACAGTTGCTTCACATATTCTAGAATATTGTTTGTATTGAAAAAGGAAGTAATTTTTTGTTATATCAGGATAAAAGTCAGAGTTGTGATAAAACAACTCTACAGAAGTTTGTTAATTGTAGAAAACTATCAATATTAAACCAAGATTCCATATTACTTTGCTATGTTGTAATGGCAGGAGTAGAGCTTTGAAAATGTCAAAAACTCAGTTTGGTTTTTATGCCTTTGGAAGCACAGCTTAGCATACCTTATGCTCTTCTACTTGATGCTTTAGGTCCTCTAGATCTGGACCTAAGGGCTCTGAATCGATTTTCTTTGTCCTTTCCTCTGTTTTTGTCAGCCAGTCAGCTAACTGGGCCAGTTGCTGATTCTGCAGATCCATTAGGATTTTATGTAAACTGTAAAACAAAGAAATAATAATTCCAACTCACACATGAAAGAAAATAACAGGTAGAGATATCTGCCCTGTATTCCCTTAACTGGTGGTTTTCATGAGGCTACATCTCAAGCCAGAATAAAAAAAAAAAACAAACCGCTTTCAAACACATAGCTGAAAATTTGTTGAAACAGTTTTGAATTAGGCAAACTGTCTGTTAAAGTTTTGGCCTCCAGTTGCATTTCTATTTGAACTGTTTGGAAGTTGAAAATTTCTACTATCTGGTTTCTTAAAGCTTGTATTGTCTACTACAAGTACTTTGAAAAGTGCTCAAAGAGCTGTACTTACCAGACTCCCTCAAATTTAGGATATTAAGCAAAAGATATTATTAAATTTTGAGTTATTCAATGGGGAATGCTCTGGGGAATTAAACAGGAAATATATCAGTTTTGCCTAAATGAAGTATTTTGATAGGTCCAGAATAATCTGTAGAGAAATCCATTGCAAATCCCTCCCTAATACTTGCCACCTTTAGAAAATCTCCAAACCCCCTAAACAAAATCTTCATCTTATCAAAAGTATTTTTAAAATAATGTGTAAACTATTGCTGAGCGACAGCATTCCAAATAATTTGTATTACCCATCTTTCACCTAACATACAATTTTTAACTGAGATTTGACAGACCCAAGTGACTGCCCTCAGTCTTGCTGAGCTTGGCGAAACCATTGTATGTTATAGTGTGTTACTTACACCCGAAGCACAATGCTTGCAGCAAAAAAGTGAGTTAACTACTTTCAGAACTCAGAGATTTGAAAGTCAGAGTTGAACTTTCAGACTGAAGAAAACTGCCATGTAAGAAAGAGGGCACAGTCCTACTCTACTCTCCTTGTTTCTCAGTTGGCTTCTTGAAAACGTAGCGCGGATGAGAAAGCTATTGCAAATTTTATCTCTCTGTGACCAACAGCGCCTAGAATTACCCAACTTCACAATGACATTTCCCCCCACAAGGATGTTTTAAATGAACAAAACCTAAGTACGTTTTCTCCCACGGCGCGGGGGGAACCGCGGCCTGGCAGAAGTGCGATGTGAGCGCACTGCTCCGGCGACGCGCCAGAGGTCTTCGGATGCTGTGAGGCAACTTAAGAAATTCTCGCACAAATCTAAACATGCAGCTTTCAGTCACAATGTCAAGGTATGTGCAAGTACAGCAAGTACTTCTGAGACTGTCCAAACAATTCTGGATTTTTCCAAGAGAGTCTCAACAAACCCAGAAGTGTATAATTTTGAAAATCCATGTCTAGATATGTCCAAAGTAAGCATCATTCTGTATTTTCCCAGACACACCTAAGAGTTTTCAAACTAACTGCCACAGAAGACTGCATTGAACATGTAAATAATTACTTTTGGGTACACGTTTAAATTCTTCTGAACTACCGGGATTTAATATCTGACAACGTCATGCAGATGTAATAAGTGAAATCCCGTATCTCATTTGCAGCCTGTTCATATTTTAAGACGTATGCCTGAAACTTCAGCACTTCTATTGTTGGTTGTTATTTATTTTATTTCCTACGTTTTTTTGGGGAAAAAAAAAATTTAAAAAATCCTTTCCAGTTTTGAATCTTCTCAAAATGAGCTGAATGTTTGGTCTCTGATGAAATATTTATATAATTACTATGTCCTATTTATACAGTTAAAAATAAGTACTGTATACACAGTATGAATTCATATTGCAAAAAGAAATCGCTAAGTTTCCAGTGCTGTTTGATGCTCTGTTTGTATGCATCTCACCTAACTTGTACTCCATTCTTAGATATATTACTCAGTTCATAAGCAATCCAATTTAGGTATGCAAAATACTCTGAACCCTGTCAATATAGCAACTGTCGCATTTTACACTCGAGGGCAGAGCTGCCATTTAGAAGAATCTAGACAGGCTGGTGGGCCAGGCCAAGAGGTACCTCATGACGTTCAACCAGGACAACTGCAAAGCCCCGCACCCGGGAAGGAAGAACCCCTGGAATGATACAGGCTGGGGACTGACTGGCTGATGGAATTCCAGCACTAAATCTAACAAGCTGCATCACTCTGGTATTGTTTTTCTGTCCCTGAAACGGCCTTTGCTTTAAAAAGAACAGGACATTAGATGAAAGACCTTCTCAAAATAAACTCAATCACTTTTATGCAAATAATGAATTTAGTATTGGTAAACCTTGTTAAATAAGGATCCTTTTGGTTTTTTTTTATCAAACAGAAGCTTAACCAGATAACACAAACACATAGGCTTAAAATACCCCAAAAGTAACAGGCAACAAGAATGAATGAGATCTTTTCAAACAGGAGTGCAAATGAAATTATTAACAAATTCCTATGACTTGGGTATTTGAATCATAAAAACGTAGCTGTTACAAAGAAAAGCTGTACTTTTCTTTCCTTAGGGCAGCCAACAACACTAATCATTTCTCAGGATTATCCCTTGCATCTGGACAGATTAAAAAAATAAACTGGCTGAGGACTTCTGAAACAAATACTCAAGTTTTAGAAATAACCATAGGAAGACGAGTCAACCCAAAATCTCTTGAAACGGGAGTGATAATGGTGAGAAACTGTGAAAAGCAGTCTGTGCAACAAAGAGTGATCAAAGGGATCCCGAGGAGTGCACGGACATGAAGCGTATCTTCTAATGCAGAGCAGTGGATACAGAAAAAGGGAGAAACTACAGGCAAACACCAAGATGGAAATAAAGTCTTGCAAACACATTTTAAAAAAAATTAAAAGTTTGTTTTGAAATAAGGTTTCAGTTACACCTGTTTCTTGAATGGTACTTCACTGGTCCCAGATGGCACTGAGACAGTACTGGGTGTTACACCTGGAGCTCTGTGAAGCTATGTTACTGCCTAGAAACAGGAATAATTTTTAAAGGCTCCACTTGGCAGCTCTTGGAAGTAAAGGACCAAAGAAAACAAATCACAGGAGCAACTATAAGCAAGAACTGAAACTTCAAAAGAACTTGAGACACTGAAGAAAAAAAATGGTTCCAAGAAATGTGAAGGGCTCCATTAATCCAAATCTCTAAATAGTAGATACCAAACAGCAATGTTTTTCTGTATTATCTCTCTCAAGATTTTTTTCTAAGAACAGAGTGTCATAGATCTTCATAATGTACTATGATTTAATTTCTTTTTACTGGAAATCATGTGTTAATTATTGATCAAAATGACCAGGAAATACATATAGTGCCCTTTCCACTCTAATATCTCTTTCTTTACAGATAGAGTACCAGAAGCTGACATCCTGCTTTGTTATAACTCACGGTTCACAAGGGATTAGCTATCACAGATCTAACTCAGTCCTTCTTCACTTTCAAGTGTGTATTTTATTGCCTTACTTGATGTTCTAAATCAAGTTGCTATAAATATAAAATACTATGCTTCATCTTAGAGATACCTCTTTAGCAATAAGTGAAATAAATGATATAGAAAACCTGCCAAAGTAAAGAAAATTTGATTTAATAAAACCAAGATATGATGAAAGAAATACTTATTATATAGAATACTGATATTATTCAGAAGCAAGGAGCATAAACTTGAAAATGAAATAATCACAGAAAATAATCTAATCACAGTTGATTCTTAAGCAAAAGAACATTTCTTCTTTCTTCCCATTCTCCAGGTACTTCCTGGTTTTCAAATTACTTCTATAAACATCTGATAGAGGTTTTAGTACTTCTTGATATACCTCAGGAGATTATCATAATCTTCGTTTATGGTAGGGCCCACATAAGTTTCAAATACAAAATACTTGTTCATTGAATTGAATGTGTTTTAATAGTTGGGAAAACCCCCATCAAGTGGTAATTTGATTTAAGGTTTCCTCCTCAGTGGTATATTCACCTCTCCGAGATAATTTACTATAAAGAATCCTATCTGGGGAAGGGCAAGAGGAAGAAATGAAAAAACAGACTGTTTTCCTCCAGCACACTAATATATTCCTTCCTAGAAGAGTCAAATACTTTCAATACAGAGTGAATATATGGGAAATCCAATTTGGGCTGCTTTTACACAAAGGCATTGCTGTGTTCCAAACTTCCTCTGATATTCTGACCTCCTAAATCACTTTTCATAAGACCCTTTCATTTTTATACTATCCTTTATCAGTATATCTTTCTCCTCTCTTTGTTGATCGCTTGCTTTTGTTTCCCTGTGCTGTAAAGTGTGCTACCCTTTATTACATTTCCTATTACATTACAACAAGGATAGACAGCCTTGCTGTTCTCATCTTCACAAAACCCACGTCTGTTTGGATAAACATGCCACTGTTGCCTGAAGAGTAGATTACAGCAATGTGCTCAGAAGATTATGCTTTAAACTAAAGTAGAAGATAGATCCCAAGAGTTTGAATTTTATATAACAACCCAGAAATATATTACATTGTGATAATGAAAGCTGTCCATAATCCTCCAGCTGGTGCTTGAAACACGGGGGTTTGACTCAATAGGTCCAAATTAGCCATATCTAAGTACATCACTCCTGAGAAATTTTCTCTTGCCCTAATCCAAATTTCATTGAATTTATCATCGATTTTTTTTGGTATAAGAAAGTAAATAGTAGCACAATATTCTCTGTGAAGCCCTTATCGCTTTATGTCTTCAACCGATTTCGTATTACCCGAATATGACGTGCTTCAGAAGATACTAGACCATTCAATTCCCCAAGCAATGGCCTATAGCTGCATCTGGGAGATAAGTTTAACAACTGGTGTCAAAGGACATTTTAGGAGACACAATACCACTCATAGAGGTAAGGTTGCTACTTGCATGTGTTGATTTAAATGAAAATAAATATGGCAAATAAAAACTGCCTGCAGCAAGGTATCACAGAGCCTTTTCTCCAAGAAAATAATAAAGCTGGAGGAAGTTAGGTTGAAACATCTGAAACCCATCAACAATTCTATGGAGTATCAAAGTCTCAAAACAACGTGCAAGCTTCAAAGTCACTACACACCATATTTCAGGTTAAAAAAGATCTGAGATGGAGACTGGTTCACAGTGAAGTGAAAGAAAATCCCAACTGCTACTCAGGTTCAGGATTGTTTCAGTTAAACCCCATATATAGTATTGTACCTGACATATTACTTACTTGCTTTGTTTTTCCATACTTGCTACCCTGAGACTTTCCCATCGAGAATTAAGTAGATTCATTTGCTCTTGAATTTCATTCTCTTCATCACCTGAAAGTTTTCCGAATGTTAGAAGTTGACTTCCAACTTGCAAAACATTGCCAACACGTCCTTGGTGAGCTGTTAACTCCATCATGAAACCCTGACAATAAAAATAAAATCCAGTTTTAAGCTTGAGTCTTTGGAAGGGAAGAACAGACTTTGGAGAAATATCTTCAGTTCCACCACTTTGCAAACATGATTTTCAACTTTGCTTTTTATTTTTTCACGTACCCCACCCCCCCCAACACAAAACTAAACACTTTTACTTTTTGCATAGGGCAAAAAGTTGTTTAGTCTGGGAAAGAGGAGGCTGAGGGGAGACCTCATCACTCTACAACTACCTGAAAGGAGGTTGTAGTGAGGTGGGGGGCTGTGTAGTAACAAATGATAGGACGAGAGGAAACGGCCTCAAGTGGCACCAGGGGAGGTTTAGCTTGGATATCAGGAAAAATTTCTTCACTGAAAGGGATGTCAAGCATTGGAACAGGCTGCCCAGGGAAGCGGTGGAGTCACCATCCCTGGAGGTATTTAAATGTGGTGCTTAGGGACATGGTTTAGTGGTGGACTTGGCAGTGTTAGGCTAACAGTTGGACTCGATGATCTTAAGGGTCTTTTCCAACCTAAACAATTCCACAATTCTGGGGCACAGTCTCCAGTACTGCTTTCAAATTCTCCAAATCAACATTAAAAAAAAAAGAAAAAGGAATAAAATAAACTAGAAATACCTTTGTTTTGTATTTTTGACCTTATTATGGGATACAAGCAGATAAATGACTACTGAAGGAGTAGTATAAACATATACCTCATGGGTGTGAAATTGTTCTTTAACAACTTCTACATCATTGGATATATCTCCTTGTGCTTGTAATGCATCTTCAGCAGAGAGAAGCCATGTGAGTACTTCCTCTAAAGCAGTTTGGTAGTTTTCAAGATCCTTTTCAGACCCCATCCGCATGGTGCTAAATGTCTTTTCTTCAACAGTTTCTAAAAACTAATCAAACCCAAAATTTTAAGAGTAATGTAAATAGCATCTGCTTAGACAGTTCTACAAAGGCATAAATAGAACGCCGTTTTCTTGTATAAACCCCCAGCTTTTTATAAAACAAAAAATATCGGACGGCTAACGTGTAGAAGTAATTATTAGTACAGAACCAGTTAATTGGCCAAGCTCAGTTAAGATTGAGGGAAATAAAAAAATCTCATATTAAATTAGATACTTTACACTAGAATTCAAAATTCCTACCAAGCATTCTGAACAGTGACAATATTTAAATTATACCTGTAGAGTGCTGTTATACATGTTTTTCAATAAATACTCTGATCTTTCATTTCTAGTTTACTGTTTCTTATTTAAGTATTTTCTCTTGGAAATGAGAGAGAAATTTATTTCCCACAGCAGCTAGTAAAATTATATCACCAAAAAAGCAGCAAGCTGCATGCTGACATTGCAGAGAATCTATGGAAAACACAATATAAAAAAGAAAAGCAACCCTTTACACTACATGCAATGCTAGGCTTGAGCAATCCATAGACACCCATTTTGTGAAAACCATTCTAGAAAGTTGAAAAAGCTGAGAAATCTCATGTGTAATCGTAACTTTTAAAAAACAAACTGAAGTGCATTACTGTTGATTTCTCTTTCCCACAAAGGCCACCTTTATAGTCATTCTTTAGAAGCCAGGTGACTTACAAGCACAGAATTCACACTTCTGCTTCTTAAAGTCAAGAGATATCAACAAGTATTTATTGATTAGTATAACAGTAGAAGATGAGGACAAAACAGAAGCATGAAATAAATACAGGTTTGCTATGGAAGATATCACCCCACAAATTTTTCAAAAAGTTCTGAAGAAGTTTCGCTATTTTGCTAGCAAGTTAGTATAAAAACAAACTCTTCACATAAAAATGTGCTTATGCTTTTATAAAAAAATTATACCAAGGCACTTAATGTTTTTATAGTTGGCAGAAATTGTCTCTACTGACATTCTTGTGCCGATAAAACACTCAAAGCAGCCTCTAAAGCCTTTCATTGTAGTTCAGGACAGAAAGTCAAAGTATATCACTAGAACCAAAAGCAGGAAGTATAATGGATGTAACGTGATCACTTAAAATGAAATTTCCAATCTTCAACTTCACACAACAAATTCATTCTGAACTGTAGAGATCTAATGATCACATGCAATTTACGTGAATACCTCTGTCATATGTGTGTTAGACTAGCTAAAACACCAATCATAACTTCATCACCACTTACACGTGAAAAACCATGTTCAGTAACTAAACCCACATTAGGCTTGGAAATCTGATGAACCCAACAGTGTGTTTTTTTTCTTTAAAGAAAGAACTACCTTACAATATAATATAATGTATAATACCTTACAAATACAATACAATATAAATAATGAAGCACAACAAATGTTCGGCATATATTCAAGTTAATATTTGAATTGTGTGCAACTCTAGATTTTAAGTAGTATACAATGCAGTAAGAATCTAGATCTGTTATAGAATATTGTCTCATATATGACAAGTGCTTAACTAAGCACTCCCTAACACCTCATTTTCTGAGGAACAACTAACTACTCAGTATAATTTTCCCTAGTCATGTTGACCAGCATTTCACTGCTTTCTCTCATGCTATCACAAATATTATATGGAATTGCATTGAAAAATCTTGGAATTATGACCTGCAATGCCAATATGCTGCAGACTAACTTCTGATCTGTTACCATAACTCTTGAAGAAGTGTAAAGAAAAGCAAACATAACGTAAATGAAAACCAAAAGAGTTTCTTGGTGGGCATTCCAAAGTATGTACTCATTCAAAAAATGGCCATTTTCTGACATAAGGAAATCAGAACAGGGCTAGAGGAGGTATAACCAAAGGACCTCGTGGAAATGTGTCAGTAATCCTTGTATTTGGTAGAGAGGAAACTACAACTTTTCCACCTTCCCTCAAATCTTACAGCCTCGCTGCCAGCAGAGAGTTAGGATCAGTCAGGAGCTGACAAATCAGAGGAATGGATATCAACAGTGATAGTATAAATAAATAAAGTATAAATAGTTAAAAAAAAGAAGAAAATATTCCTTTATGGATAGCACAATTGAGTAATTCTCAACTGCTGAGCCATACATAATAAAGTCATTAGATCATTACGCCTTCTCTTTCTCCATGCATTTTGGGGAAAAGAAAAACCAAAACAAAGAATAATCATCAGAAGCTGAAACAGTAGTAGCATCTTGTTATTCTAGAGTGCATTGAGCATGCAGAGTATTTGCCTTCAGATTTGATGGTGACATATGCAGGGACCGCCACAGGACGGTCAAATGAATTAAAAGAAATCATTCTCACTGATTTCATTGAAAAAATCAAGTTACACACTTTCAGAACTGTGCTAAATTTCCTCCTGCATCTTTAAGCATGATCTCTGTTAATAAGCCAGAGTAGAGCAATGGCCACCTTGATCTGAATCTACATAAGCAGAGAATATTCACATTGTACAAAGTCTACAAGCATAAAAAACATGCCGCAAAGTCAACAGTTGGTTGACTTGACAAAACACATATACTTTAAAATCTACTGTAATACTCTATCTTCTCTACTTCTGTCAGTGTTGTTAGCTCTGTGAAACATAACTGTACATCCTTGCTCATCCTGCATATGGAATGAAAAACAACCACTCAAATCAGCAGAAATTCAGACTGCTAGCTCAGCTGTAAATGGAACATCAAATCCTAAGCTAAATATTCTCACTTGGAAGTGGACAACTACTGACCTATGACACACACTGTGCATTAAAAAGCAAAACCAAACAAAAAAGTGTCTCAAAGCAATATTCATTTACTTAAAGATTATTCATCCACAATACAAAGCAAATTTAAGTATGCAGATCCTACAGGACCAAGAATATTCCACACTGAAATAAACCACGTAACATAAGCAACAGTGAAACTCCTGAATTTTATAAATCATAATGGTAGGTAAATCCATCTAAAAAAACCAAAGCAAAACAACCAAACCACACAAACCCAACACCTCCTGTGAGTGTCCTCATTTCTGAATATATAAGAAATCTTTTCAGAATTCCTAAAATACTGAGAAAAAGTAGATTTTTAAGGTATTGCACATACTACATTGAGAACAAGATGTGGAGTTATTAATAGAGACATCTAATATAAGTTGTGATGGCTGTTTTTAACTATAATTTTTAAGAGAATGAAAAACTGTTAGGACATGCTGAAGTTAAACTGTCATAGCTATATATTTCTAGGAAGACTATACTTAGGAAAAAAGCTGCTTAAATATGCAGACTTTAATTCTTAAATCAAAAACTATTCTTAATGAAGTACGTAATGATCATGCAAAATAAAGTTGACTGGATGCAGTCAAAGCAAAACATTTACAGAAAGTAGTCTACTGAAAACCAATGTATGCATGATGACATAAAAGTTAGGGGGAAAAATTACATGAAAAATTCAGATGTTTGATGAAGGCTACGTCACATTCTAGCTAGGAATCAGTCAGATCACAGATATTCTGAAAAATGGCCGGACATTTTTTCAGGGAAGATAGTCCTGTTTGTTATTACAGACTGACGTGGAATGAAAAAAAAATGCTCTGGACCCATATGTCATCCTCTAGAATATCTTTTTTTTTCTGTGCTGCTGCACATAGAAGAATTACATCTAGATGAAAAGATGGGAATTTGAATTTTTACACACTTCACCATCTTCTGCTGGGTGTGGGGCTTGGAAGACCCCAAGGACTCTTAAGCTTTAATTTAAAGCGTAAGGGGAGAAAATAAAAAGCCTTTGACCTTCAGAAGTCTGGAAAAATGAGGTATGCCTACCAGCTGTATGAATTAATTCAGAGTTTAAATCATGAGCTTGCAGCTGCTTCAGGGTAAGAAAGTGAGGGGAGGAAGTGTTCCTCACCTACCCTTGCATTACGTTCCTAAAGGGAGGAGAAGGATTGGACACGTGTTAGTAAATTCTCCAAGAATGTTTCTATTAGTTCATAAAGGCTGCTTCTGAGTTTTAGAAATTAGTTGGGCAGTTTTAGAAAGTAGTTTTGCAGTAAAGATTTATGGTTCATTCCAGCACTTTTATTTACATTATATATTTTCTTCCTTCAGAAACTGCCTGTCTCACCGTAAAAGATGCAGAACCAGGCTCTAGACATTTAGAGCTTTAAAACTCAGAGACATAAAATTTTAAAGAAACATTTTTTTAGTAAAGGCAAATTTAAGTCTAGAGTAGTTTTCTCATTTTGAAAACTCCCTTTGCAGTATTACAGCCTCAGAAAGTAGAACATATTATTCACCCTCTAACTATGCCTCCTACCAGGTAAGACTGAAACCACTGCTTATTCTTTCAGTTCCTCCAAGTTTCTCATTACAAAATCATATTTTATGTGTCTTTAAAATTGCCAAATTATAACTGTTAAACTGTTAAATGCTAAAATGTTCTTTGCAATAATCAAGACAGTTTTTATTAACAGATAACGTCAGACGGAATAGTTCAGTCATTTCTGGTAATAAAACCAAGAAGATACATTGGTCAGACTGTTTGTTATTACAGTGTTAACTATTTCCTTGTTCTAAACGAGGCTTGCATTTGCATTTTGTAAGGATTTCAAAACTGCCTTTGTGAATGAAAACGCCTTGAGTCAGGAAGATGCTTTTTTTTTGCTATTCATATGATAAGGCCAAACCTCGGTGGATATTCATAAATCTGAAAAATTACAGGTTTTGCTTGCTCAGTTGAGACAACCTAGGGTTTTAGTACCTGATTTTTCTGTGGTTCCATTTATACTGCCGATATTTCCACCTGGATGAATTAGCCTGTCCTTGCAGCTGCAGTTTTGTGATGCAGCAGATTATTAGTTCATTAAAAATCAATAGAGCTGAGGCAACGTGCATGTTGAGAGGAAAAAAGCCACAGCCAGGTAGTATGGATGAAAGTGCATTACAAAGGAAAGAAAATGCTGGAACGATTGACAGGAAAGGGGTAAAAGAAAACAAATCTCTTCAACTACTGTATTAGGTACAGTTGGTACAAATAAAGACTGAAAAAGTAAAGAATTCACTGGCATTAAAGGAAAGTTTTGCACCTTGGGACATGGAGTGTAGAAGTTGGCTTAAGTCAGCTGAAAACAAGTGAAAAAAACCCAGAACCAACTAGGTTGGGAAAGAGGGTAAGACTGGGAACCGCGAGGACAGGCAAGATAGTATTAAGAGACAGGAACCGAGGCTGCCAGCTACCTGGAATGATTGAATTTTCTAACAATTTAAAAACTGTTTCATTTTACATACATGGTCAAGTAAGTCAGTGGTTTGCAAAAAGATTTTCTACTTAGCTTGCTTTCTTCAGCACACCTGGACTTGGAAAAAAAATCAAAGCAGGTTTTGGTTAGTAGCTGCTTGGCCCGTTTTTCGTCAAAGCGTATCAAATCATACTTGTTTTATTAACCCTCTAGGGAAATTTTTCAGCCTATGTTTATTTAAGAGTTTTAATTATATTGAGTTTTTTGTTCTCACTATAAAATATATTGCTGTTGGAAGTATTACTGATGACAAGACACATAGTAGTTGCCTCTCTAAGGAAGGCACTTCCTATTCAAGCAATTAAGAATCATGGCTCCAAACAGTAATATGACTTGATGTGGATGTGTAAATCAGCTGACTGTGACTGAACAGAATTACTTTCACCATACACCTACAAGAAAATTATGATTTCTTCCTGTTGAAATGCCTAGTCTACCCACCATTCTTCAACCCTTCCCTTTTGTGATCCAAGAACAAGGCACATCCTAAAGGGCCATATATTTCAGGTGCTGTCATGTCGTGCAGTAGACTGTAAGGTCATTTGGTCTCTATATAACACATAAATAAGAGCACTCTCCACATAAAGAAAGCTGCAATTTTCACCCCAGGATAGATTTTCAGTATTAACTAATGACTCTTCACAGAACTCTCCAGTAGTAAATGGCAACAGGGTCCTAAAATTGTATCACAGGTCAAGAAGGCTGGGGTCTGTTCCCAGTAGTGCTACCAACAAGGCAAGTAACTCCAGATCAGCAGTTTCAGCTCCTTTGACAAATGTCGATTGTGTTTTATACTGTCATGTACATAAAAAAAAGAAAAAAGTAATTTTATCCGTTGATCATGATCGATCCACCTTAAAATTTGAATTGTGAACATGGTATCATGCAGTAGCATGAAAAATATTCAAGATGGAACAGATAATAGTCACATTTATTTAATGTTAGGTTTTGAAATGTAAATTCTATTTGTAATAAGGACTTAAGGAACAGCCACTTAAAAGCAGCCTGTTCTGACAAAGACCTTTTAAATGTTCTATGTTCTTAATTAAATTGTATTCTAAGAATCTCCACGAGCAGAATAGCCCTTAAATGTATAAACAGAAAGTGGGATGGAGACAGGTGAGTATCTTAGCCAAAAGGAATACAAATGGACTATATAAAAAAAGTATTGAATTATTTCTTTAGCACATCATATAGGGGACTGAGAAACAAACACAGACTTTAATCCTTTTCTCTCTGGCAACAGGCAAGTTGAGAAACAGACCTAATTTTGCTCCTATTTTGCTAAAATACAAGAGGAAATTTCAAGATTAAGACTACAGAAATGCAGGCCAAGAATAAGAAGTTAAACAAAAACCAAAACAAAAAATCAAGCTTTTTTTTCATTTTTATATGCACTTCATTATGCATTCTACAGCCTTATAGTTCAAAAAACTATGAAAATATATGCTTATGGTGTCATCATTCTGGAAGGAAGAGTAGCTTCGTCTTTTCAGCACCCTGTTTAGTTGTTGCTATCACTTTCTTTCTTTTGTTTTACAGTCTATGTCTCTTCTGCTATTCCTGTTGGCAAAATCAGTGTTATCCCATAGCAACTTTTACTTTATGTCAGTCATCTGACTGATTATCCTATTCTCTTTCCTCACTGACTTTATGGGAAACTGTTTCTCCTACCTGCACCTAACAGAAGACAAACTTTGACAGTGCCTATCAGTTTTACATGCATATACTTCTTCCTTCCTTCCTTCCTTCCTATCGCCACTAAGCTTCAAACTTTCTTCAGTATTTCAGGTATTCAAATCTTACTCACGCCGTAAGACTTCTGTTACTTACGCTACCAAGGTAGCACTCCTTTTCTACTGTCACTTTTCCTGAGGGCTAATCTCTGCCAAAACAACAAGCCTTTTTTTCTTCTTTTCTAAGGAGAAAAGTGCTTTTCTCACATGTCTGAAAATTATTTCCTAGGCCTGCTCCCATACTGTTTCAATATCTCCTTTAAAGTCATTCGCAATGCCTGCTTTAAGGATCTTTGTCCTCTCACCCCAAATAACGCTCAAACCAGTTTAATAGCGATCACACTCATTCCTACACTCCACAGTGTGAAGGAACAGATTTCACCAGCTCCACAGGCAACTCCTACTTGTAGGGAAGATGCCTTGCTACGCGAAGAATTAAGAGGCCACCTGTGCAGTCAGGAACGGGCAGCTGGCTATAGGTTTGCTCTGCTCACATACGAGCTGCACACTAATGCTGGTCTGACCGTATATGACAGACATCAGCTGCATGCTTACTATTTTGACTATTACATTACGTTGCATTATGAAGACCAGCTGGGCTGTGTGGAACGCCCTTGGATGAAGGCACGTCACTTCTGCCTGATGAGCCACTGAGGTCTCTAGACACAGCTCGGTGTGGCATGTGCTGGGGTAACAGTACAGACCTTGGAGCCAGGCGAGCCAAGCTTCAGAGCCGAGCAAAAGAAAAACTGCCCAGGAACAAGAGAATACTTAGTTCCACTCGCTGAAATGCAGAAAGCCGCAGGACTGCCTGAAATGAAAGGCAGAATCAAGAACCAGCCTGCGTAGACACAGTGAGAAGTATAAACAGTGAGAAGAGCTGTTGAGAAGTTTTTAAATTTCTACTTCATCCTGTACAATCAAATTTTTTCTCTTTAGTAAGGGAAGTACTCGTGTGATTTATTAAGAGCACGGGTGCGTGCGTTGAGCCTCCGCTTACAGACATACCTCTGGCTGGAATTAGACATTGTCAGCCTTCAGAACCTGGGCATCCTTTATAAATATTCCAACATTTCAAAATTCATCTCAGACAATACACTAGGAAAACCAAAATCAAACAGAATGATGGAAAGAGACCACATTATAGTTTTCCAGCTATCTGAAGTAGAGCATAAGACAAGAAATGTTATCTGGTTCATACAAGGCTTTGTTCTCTTCCCCTGCAGTAACCTGTTAAAAACTTTGCTGTAATTCCAAGCTATATTTCCATTATATAATCATTTTACACTTCCATTATATATTTTAAAGGTAAAGGAAAAAAGGCGCACTAATCTCTATTCTACCATCTTTGGCCAGAAGTAATAACCCTCTACTGCAGAGGAGAGCACACCAGACAGCAAACAACCAGCTGCAGTAACATTGACTAAATTTTGCTAGTGGAAAGTCTGAAAATAATTCCTTATTCTTTAGAATTTCTACATCTAAAGCAGTTCTAGAATATTGTCCCTGATAGCTGATAAAGCTATCTTTATTACAAAATATACAAATGCGACAGAACAACATCCTCTTTTTGCCTATATATCTCTATACTGTCTGGAACTTTTCTAAGTCCTGTCTTGGCTAGGGGAATTACAGCTTAGTTAAAAAAAGAATTAAAAAAGGTCACATGCTGCAGCCAGTCTCTGTAAGGGGCCTTACCATGTTCACCATTGAAACACATCAGCAACTCAGCATATCAGCAAATCAACACAGAGTTTTGCTTAATTAGAGGAGAAATATGTTCCACCATACGGTGCTCACTGGGGCTGCCACTACTGTTCTTGGTTATCAAGTTCCCCAAATAAATGGAATTCAGTAGTATTAACATTCAACAGTTCAGGGAGACAACTGAATGTTTGTGAAATGATAATGCCAAGAGCAGCAGCCATCCACATGTGCATATGCAGAATCTGAATGGAAAAAAAAAAAAGAGGAACTTCTATAAAAAAGCAGCAGAAATCAAAAAAGAGAACCGATCGATAAATTTGATCTTAATTAACTGTTAGAATAAAGGGATACCATTTAACAAACACAATGAAGAATATTCTCCTCCAGTAGAAAATTGCCTTGTATTTTGGTTCAATATCTCAGAAGGGGCTGTGAGGAAGAAGTTACATAAAAGACTATGAAGGAGCACAAACACAAAACCAATGGCCAAAAAAGTTCTAAAATTGAATTAATCTCATTCAGTGAACAGAATAGGCAGCATTCAATAAACACCTGTTTAATACTGTATTTTACTGTTATTGTTCAGTGTGCAAACCTAAATCCTTGTCTAATTGAAATCTATGCCTTATTTTTATATAGATTTTTTTTTCCAATACTCAGTAGGAGGTTTTGGTGATTCCTCCCTCCTTCAACTGTCCCAAAACTTCAGCAACATCCACGTATTTCTTCTATTTTACATGTGTTGCAATGAAAGACAAGATATACAATAGTTCAAGGTGACTGACTGATGGTGTATAAGGCCTGATTTCCCAGGGACCTATATAATAATTTAGTTCAAAGTATATTTCCCAGTGAATCCAGTTGTATCTGAGCGCTCAACACTTCATTGGTTTAGACCTCAACATCTCACACAACACACCCAGACCTCAGGAACATCTCTGAAAGATGATTTTGCTCAGAGGGAAATTCCGTAATTGAGGTAAAAAATATTCCTGAGCAGCGCTCAACTGTTCTAGTCACGGGACTGTCTTTCTGCAATCCCCTACTCCTTTCCTTACCACCTTTCACAAAAGTGTTCAGCTGCAATGCTGACCCGTGGAAGGAGAGATACGCGGTCGGTTAGTAGAGCTGTGCCACAGGCAGGGAAGAGGGAAGGAAAAGGTGGGTAGCAGCAGTTGAATTGCATCTCCCTCACTCCCCTTGTCCATACATTTGTGGGCCATTCGGGAAGCCCTGGAGATACTCTCTCTCCGTTGACCTTCTAGCTTCTGCAGTATACAAATCAGTATTCACAACAGCAACAGTCTCCTTTATCACACAGTCCAGACTTCCTTTCACAACAGGAACAAGTCTGTAATTACATTTCTGTAATTAAAAGCTCTTTCATGAAGTGTCTATGTAAGATGCAGAATTTACAATATTCCATGCAACTTGAATTCTACGGTTTCTCTACTTCTAGGCAGTTAGCCTTAATAACACTCCTTTAACAGAGGGCAAACCTGGTTTGTGGGTGTGAGTTCCACAGGGGTTTTTTTAATTTTATTTTCTAAAGTGAACTTTCATAAAGGGAATTCCGCCCCTTGGCACTGCTACATAAAATGCAGTTTGGTTTGGGAGATGGTCTCTGTCAGCCTAAAAGAAAAATGTACAAATTCTGAACTCCAGCATTGCCTCTGAAGTGGCACTTCTGAGCCACCTACTTCAAACCAACCTTGTTCCAGCTTTATCTATTCACCAACACTAGCCCTTCAGGTTAGACCCATTTTTCTTGGCAGCTGGTTCTAGTTTCTACTTCTTAGGTCTCATATGCCTCTGTGTCTACAGTGTTAGTTCTTCAAACGTTAAGTATAGCCTGAAAGTGGGGAAATTGATGATTCTGTAGAAATTTCTAAGTTGGTTAAATTTGAACCCCTTCCTGAAATAATAATTATCCCCTGGCTAATTCAAAATCCCTTGAAGAACACAGAGTTGTGAGAGCTTTCCAAGAAATGGACAGTTATTGTATAATACAGACAAAACAGTTCATCGCTTCCTCCTCTGGTCTTCAGAAACAGATTAACTGTTTTGTCTGAAGTTTTTAATTCAACACGAGGCAAACGCACCCAATCAAGAGCATTACTTTTTGGTGAAGTTATGCAAAGTTCTATCATTATAAACACTCTGTGAACTTGAAGCAGACGAGTCACACAGTCTCATGAACTGGCAGGATTACAAGGCTGTGTGCAGCAGAGAGCTTTCCCCAGGAAAGGGTTAGAGCACATGCTTTTCTGAAGCATCTTGTTGTATGGCTACACACTTGTTAGCTAAATAAGAAGAGAATTAAAAAAGATGTAAGATATAAGTAAAAGTGACTGTAACTAACAAAATGAATAAAAATAAAAAAAGATGTAATTACAAGCTACACAGGCAAAGAACAAATGAGAACCAGAAATGGTAAGGTATATGAAATCCCCAGTAATGGAGTGAAAACGATAAACTTTGTAGCTGCTACAAACATTTTGCGCTCACTGTATGCTAGGTTAATCTGGTGCAAGACAGTGATACATTTGAAGAAGTGGATGGAAGAGGTAGAAATGTATACATAAAATATGATATTCTTTTTTCTTTTTCCTTTTTTTTTTTTTTTAATTTGAATTCATCACTGTGAGGGAGTCTCTACTTCAAAAGAACTTAGAGATGAGAAGGAGCAAACATTCTGGTTCCCCAGCGGCTCTACCAGTGGCTACTGTTCTGATTTTAACTAAATCTGTCAGAGAAATATAATACAAATTATGGAAACACATTCTCAATAATATGTATCAGGTCACTGCTTTAACACATTTTATTTTACAGTTACAGAAGCAGTAATATTGATAAATGAAAATGAAAACTCCACCCAACTGCCTGAGCTTAAAAATTGTCGTAAAAACCTGAAATTAAGTATACAAAGAGCATTTAAGTAGTGTTAAACTTTCCAGGTTGCATATTCTTTCAATCTTTTATTTATAAGCACACTAATATATTTCCAGTTGGGTTTACTTAAGAAGAGGCATCCGCACCCTGTGAGCCATGTATGCACTGGATCCAGGCATTGCTGGTCGTGGGCCAGCAAAATCAGCTATGAAAGTAAGCCTGCTGTGCCTTACAGTTTATTTTTAAAATTACCATGAACTTCTATGAAATTTGGGGGTGATAATAATTTATAAATCATGCAATCAGTTCTTAAAAAGGTGAGGACACTTTGGGCAATTTCAATTAATGAGTCTGATCAATGGGACTTCTGCTGCTAAAATTGATCACAGAATAGATCATCTCTCAGTTTATCTCACCAAAAGATACCTGTGCTGTAAGGAGCTGCTGGTGAAAAAAGAAAATACCACTAATGAATGTCTAGAAAAATAGCTAGAAGTCAAATCAAATTATTTCTATTAATTAATACACCTCAACCCAGAACTAAAATCCATTAAATTCACCAAAAAGTGACAACTCACATTAAAATAAACAAACCAACGGGTTTAGGACACATGTATACAATGAACCTATAGACCTTTGAAAATGCATAGATTTTCATGCCAAATTAGTACTTTCCATTAAAGTCTGCTCAGTCAGATCAAAATCCAAATTACCAAACACACTGTCACAGAGGTACATGGGGAGTAAAAGGTCCTACAGTATAAAAGACCGGAATATAAAATAACCTGCAACCACAAAATTTTAACACGCTTTCTTTGCAGAATTGCAGTCACATAAATCTTAACTTAATTGACTTGTATTCCGCATTGCAGTTAGCTTTATTTTCCGTAAGTTTTAACCAGCAAAGGCAACTAATTAAGAAGCATATTTTGTTAAATTTAATCCAAGCCATAACCTCAAATATATCACAGCCATAATCTATACTGTTTTCTAACGTAACAAAATGAAGATAATTTTTCATCTTATTTTAATCACTACACCCAGCTACCAATCCTGCCATTATTTTGGACTACTAAGCCACGATAGTTCTCTTCAGGGTTTTCATTAAAGACCATCTAGTCTTCACAATAAGAATATTTAACTCCAAACCTCTTTTTATATATTCATACAGTCCAATATCAAAATGCCTCCAAAAGCATCAATAGCAAGAGCAATTAACTATAAAGAGATTCATCTATAATATGACTCTCTTTCTTTCAAGAAATAAAGACTCTGGGACAAGAGCCAATCAGTGGACATAGTAATTAGCTTCTGTGAAGCTGAGGTTGAGGTCCTGGAGGCGTCAGAGTATTCATCATTATGTGCTATTATAGTTGGGAGGCATTATTGAAAAAGATGGTTTTGCAAAGTCATCTAAAATCTTAAATAGTCATATTTGCTTGAACAGGCTGAATATTCCATTCATGGGTCTTACGTGGTTTATCCTTATTACATTTAAGCTTTTCCTAAACATATTTTAGCTTCTCTTAGAAGCTTTCCTTCTTCAACACAAGCCACTTCAAAGAATATATTTTCATTTTAAAATTAAAAGCTAACAAAAAAGATGTTGCAGCAGAGGTTCAAGTGATTTAATGTGGTTTGTTTTTTTTTTCCAAATTCAGTAGCACGACTACCTTGCTTGTAGCTACATGCTCTGAATAATAAAGCAAAAGCTGGAAATGAGACAAAATGATAACCCATCATGTCACAATACAGTTTTTCTCCTCTTCTGAACGCAGAGCCTCAGGTTTATAAATTAGTAATAATACAGAAAATATTACAAATATTTTCAACAGATAATAAGAACAGGAACTACCAAGAAGTAGTTCTGGACATACTGGAAACTGTATTAAAAACTTTGCTAGATTTTTTACAAAGACATGCAACTGGATGGATGAACAGCATAAAAATCCGCTGAGAACATCTAAATATAAAACAGCATCTCCAGCTTGGGAAATTTCTGACCCACAAATCAGTGGAGGGTAAGTGAGAATACACAGGTGTTTCAACAATTTTAATCAGTCATACCTCTTTTCCTGTTCCCATGTATCCGTTATTGGGCTCTGCTGGGAACAGAATACAATGCTGGAAGAAAAACCCTTTGCCTGACTAATTTAAACAATGCTTTTGTCACACAGATGTACTACAGAGGCTCTGGAATTTATTTGGAGGTGTACCAAAGTGGAAACTGGTGTATTTTCATGCTCCATACCTTAACATTAACTTGGCTATTTCTAAGAGACTCTGCAAAATTCCCTGATATGGGAAACAGAAGAACTAAAGATGTCTAGATTACTATCAGTTATTCTTAAGCTATTTATTGACTGCCTTTCCCTCCCACATTTCACAATTATACTGTCATCTGCCCTGCCCTCCCTCCCTCAGAATAAAGGAAAACGTGAATAGGAAATTTAAAAATAAATAAAAGAAATTATCTTCAACAAAAATAACTGCATCTGTAACTGAAAAAGAATATTGTCACCATCACTTCAGTTAGGAACTGTGGAATAAAACATTGCATTGCGAATTCACATGCAAAACCTAACCTTTTAGGGTAACAAGCAACTTGGGAAGCCTTCAAATAACCTATTTTGCAGGTCTTGTTTTTTTTGTTTTGGTTTGGTTTGGGTTTTTTGCAGATATTTATATATATATGCACATGCTATTTTGAAATTTTTGGCATGAAAAATGCTTCTGACCTACAAGAGAAATATTAACCCATGATTGCTATTTCAGGCATAACATGTTTCTAGTTTTTACATATATATATACCATATATAATGAATTAATAGGATCCTATTATTTATTCTCTTGCAGATACAAACTACAACCTTTTGTTGTTTTGAGATGATGAAAAAAAGGCAACCTAAAATAGCTACATACAAATATATTCTAAAGACCATTATTCTCTCATACATTTATGTCTGCAGTTCATATTAAATTATACCTCAGTTATCTGGCTAGAATATAAAACATGTTTATTGAGCAAAAAGTAATTGCAGTGAGGTCATTTGGTGATGTGACCCAAATTTACCTTCAGGTTTTGTTAAGAGAGAATTAGCTTAATTAAAATCACTACTCAGATACTATTACTAATGAGGTGGGCATGAAAGCATACTTCAAGAACAGTGAGTTACAGGGTTCTAAATTCTCATTATAGAGACAACAGACACTAATAATTCAAAAACTTCCAGTTTAAAAAAAAACATTATGAATGCACTGTTTTGTAGCCACTTTCCCTACATTTGCTCTTTCTTCCTCAACATTTCCTTTTAGTCTTCTACTTTTCCCCTTTCCAGTCGAGATCTACCAAAAAACAATTTCTTAGTTCTGGAACTGCAGACCTGTTGAGATTTTTTTTTTAAAATTACACACTCCTAGAACTAAATTACCTATTTTAGTTCTTCAAATGAATATCAGATTGTTCAAACAGAATCCATACAAATTTTATCAGATACTTTTGCCTGACACCCCTCAAGGGGCAGAAAAGAATTACGGGTGCTTTACAAGTGAAGTTTTGCCAAGCAATATTATACTTCCCCATATCATACAGAAATGCACTCATATTTAATAAAATGTCATAACACATGACTATAGACTGTAGGTATTAAATCACATATCCATTGCAGTAGCCATCAAACATGTTCACAGAATGGAAACAAAGCCAGAAACAAGGGTAACAAGTGAAAAAAGAATTTAAACCTGGGAAAATTAGGAGGCTGAACATGAATGAGTTGTTAAAACTCAGTTTAAAAGCCATCAATGCAGCAGAGTATGATTTTGAGACTGGAGACAGGAGAGCCAGGAAAAGACCCGAAGTAGCAAAACACGGCATGGCATAAGAGAGAAAGCATTGACGTGGTGACACGGAGAAGATACAAGAGCACTGTGATTCAGAACGTGAGTAAGAATGAGCTCAGAGAAATAATAAAACTAATTTTTAAGATCACAGATATTGGAAGGAAATTTCGTTCTGAAAAGGAATGTATAATTATAAGCAGTTTAGAGAATGTTTTTAAAAAGGTAATCATACTGAAAATTGCATAATGACATAATGGGGCTGGACTAACATACAACATATATTGTGCAGTGGAATTAATTTCTTATTCCTCACAGTAGTTGCTAATGTAATTCCAGCGGTAAAGCCTATGCAAGCATGTAGTTAGTTATTGTTATCGCACCTCAGTACCTTTTAGAATGGACACAATGTTGTAGAATCTCAATTTCTTGATCTTACTGTCAAATTCGAACTCAAAAAGTTACTACGAGTAAACTAATACTGACTACAGGGCGACTGCATTTCCCCTAATGGTTTCTACAAACAGCACACATTTCCACTTGCTTATTTTCTATGCATATAATTAGTATCAACCTCTTTGTTATGAAATGCTGGTAGTGAAAACTATATAAAATTGAAGAATTCATGTTTTCTGTTTAAAAAACAAAACAAACTGTTTATAATTACTCTTTCATATTGGGCTGGATTTTCTTAGCTTAAAGCCTTCGCCCTAAGACTAAGACAAATAATCAATTCAATGTTTGCAAATTGCATTATCAATTGAAAAAAACCTGGTTTATGAAATTATCATATATACTTCTGCCTCTTGATACATAGTCTGGCATGTCTCTTAAATCACTTTTGCTTTAAGAGACACAGTTCTTTTCTATTAAAAAGTTACGTTCTACTTCTGCTTTCAAACTTTTATAGCAGTGAAATGAGAAAATATTTTAAGTTGAATTAAAAAATGTGTGCCTCTTACTTCAGATAATTGAGACTAAACAGTTCCTATTGATATGATGTACCGCTACCAAAACTTCTTTGTACAATTTCCCAGGAAATGGAGTTGCATACAATAACACCACCTAAAAAATTCTTCAAATAGTTCAGTCAGCAGAACTGCTCTGTCCAGCCCATCATGGTAGAGGAACCACTAGTCCTGTATGAAAGCCCAAAGCTCACACGTTACATTAGTTCACTCGTACAAGTTAATTGCATTAGGTCACCCACACTATACCATTGGAGTTGAAGGACAAAAATGAAGAGGATAAATTAAATGCAACAAAACTGCAAAGCCTGCAGATACTTCAAAGTGTAGCCCTTATACTTAAGAGTGAGTCTCTTTAACTCTAGTGCATTTCTGCTCTGAAATTGCAAAAAGTATTTTGTCGTTCAGTTCACTGGGACCACATGAGAGATAAACTCTAGTACACTTTAAGAAATTGAAACATTTTTTTCTTAAAAGCATACAACTGGGAACTGTTTGTATCCAGTATAGCAAAGAATCCACTTTCAGGGTGAAAAGAAGCTAGGCATGGACAGCCTAAGTCTTGATGCATCAACAGAACAGTTGCATAATGAAAACAGTAGCAATGAAAACTTAAAACTCCAGAAGAAGAGGATCAGAATACAAAATGAAGACAAATTAGTATTAGACTTGCTTTATTTGTGCAAAAAGATAACTGAAATTGAGATATGTTTGCCACTGAACAAAGCACAAGAAAAATATTTTAAACTGACAGAAGACCTCTCAAAAAGAAAGGTAGGAAAACTTATTTCATACACTTGTAGACTGAAGAAATATCAACCCTAATATGTAAGCACTGGCAACTCAGAAGCTGACATAATGTACTGGACCAACAGTTCAAATGCCATTTTGTTCAAATGAAGATGAAAATGCAGTTTTGGTAGAAGCTACATATATTGTTACGTTAGCTGGGATGCTAAATACCAAAGAGAGAAACAAATGTGAAAGATCATAGTAGAAATAAAGAAGGTAGAAAAATAAAAGCCTGGAAGACTGCCTCTATAAAATATCAAACAAGAAACTTGCACATTGTATTTTCACGTGTTTGCACTTTCTATGGTTTAGACTTCCTCTAAACACAAGTGCCAATTCCACTTACATTAATGGGAGCTATGCTTTAAAGTTAAAACATTCTCTTGAACAGACACGCAAAATATAATCTTTATTCTTATATGTCTTATTCATGCTTGGGAGGTAAACTTACCTTATTTTAATATATTTTCCAAATGACTTGCACAACACTTTGCAGAACTCACTCTATAGGAGAGTGCTACTCTTTTCTATTAATAACTTTGATCTTTTAACATCATAAGCAAAATTTCATTTTCTACCCTCCTAAAGAATACATTTTTTTAAAGTTTGATGCCTCACTACATCACCCACAGTTTATTTAAACCATCATTTCTGCTCTAATGACATCACTATCAGACAACTAAAATTTCCTTTTGCATTTTTAAGAATGTTTTACTCCATTAATATATATGTATTATTTCTTTGCTACAGCTAAACTAATTTCTAATAAAACAAATGCCTTCTGTAGAAAGAGTGTGGATAAATTGCAAACACCATATTGTTCCACACAATTTTTCTATTTTTGAAGTTATTTTTACTATGTTTTATAGTGCTTTCAGGACTGGAATTTCTGAAGAAGGTTTGAACATCTAAAAAAAGTGGGTTTTCCCCCCATAAATGTATTGTTCTTTTAAAAGGTACCCTCTCTTCTCCCCTTAGCTCACTGATCGTCTCAGGCTAACACATCCATATGCATGATACTTCTTAGAATACTTTTAAATCTCAGAAAACTGTATAGTAAAATTCCTTAAGATTATTGTATATATGGAGATAAATGCCTTTGCTGATTGGAATGAAGGTGGAAAATCTATGAATATCATCCTTTGTACACTTGTATTTGAAGTCTCCACATGCACACCAAAACCACAAAGTGCATGTTGAAGTATCTTAGAGGCAGAGTCTTCTACACAAGCGTTACAATATAGTTTCTATTGCATGAAAATCACTGGGGCGAAGAAAGAAACCAGCACTTTAATGATCAGTAGAGATAAGCAATGTGGCCTTTTCAAAGGTCACTACTTCAGGTAAACACGCAGGCCTGCCTGCCATACAAATGTGAACTACCAAACAATCCACGGCATTTCCTACAGACCCTGAAAACATATAGCTCTAATACTATT
>JANZLQ010000061.1:13614734-13624828 GCA_026212715.1 Elanus axillaris | reverse complement strand
AGTAACTTTGAAAGAAGAAAGCTTAAATGCCTGCCACATTGCCAGGAAGATTATATTACTGTATATAAATTGCTGATATGGTTTCTTTACATTGAGAGACAAATTCTGAAACATACATTTTTCCCTATACAATGCTGAGAAGCAAGATAAGACTTGAGCCCTAAATATACAAGAGATCCTTTCTTCTCAGAAGTAAGTAGGATTTTCAGATAATCACAAAGTAGAAAACAAAGAAAACAGTAACTTTTAAATCCTATACATCACCTAATACTGTTGGCTTCCATGATGACAGGAATAAGAAAAAATCCCAATATTTTAATATTACTCACTGCTGTCCCACATGAGATTTTAAAAACTGTATTAAAAACCATTGCCCTACCTTCCATAAGACTGAAAGAGATTCTCAAATTTGATTTGAACTTTCAGAGATGACCCAGCTTTTCCCCCCCCAATAAATGGAGGCTGTTGTTTTTTCTTGTATCAAAAATATTTTTCACTTTAAGGCTTATTAATGATACTAACACAACAGTAACATTTATTAGAATTTATAAAACAGCCCTACTGCTATCTCCAAATGCATCTATTTAGAAAGGACTTAAAAGATGCACAGCAGATAAGCTAACTGCAGAAGCTCTCAGATTGAGATAAGACAGAATCTAACTGATACAGAAAAGATTAGTTTCTACAATGTAAACTCATTACAGGAAGGATTTCAATGTTTGTACGGCAGCTCCCACTGTGGCCCCAACCTCAACTGCAGTATCCAAGATGAGGGAAAAGCAGAAGTATTTAAACATGAACAAAGACAGCCTGCATGTTATTTTTATTTATTTATCGTACCTGTTAGCCTCAAGAATAAAGGTGAACTTTTCAAAACACATTCAAATGCCTGGGATGATCCATCTGACAAGGCTCACCAACACTTTGAACGAGCTTCCATAAAACCTAAGTCATGTATTTTGATTGTGTTTTGATTTGGATGAACCTAAATCTGCAACTGAAACTGTATGAATGTGTGTAAGACTGTGTTAGTAAAAATGTAACTGCTTGGTCTTAAATAACATGAAAAACAAGGAAGATTTCATTCCCAGATGGATGCCTTAGAGTTGGCCCATCATGGGTAAAGAGATCTTCAAAACATTACCACCAAAACTAAGAAAAAAAAAGAAGGGGTGGGGGTGGAATTGTAAACTTGGTAATTTGTACTCTAAAGGCATATTTTTGGTCACTAACACGTCTATTTGCAGACATTAAGCTACGACAGAACCATGAGGCCTATCTTAGATTTGCTGTCACTGGTAACTTCTTAATTTACTGATTATGAAAGCACAAGACTAAATATAGTTTGTTCTTATTTGAACAAGAAACAAGTAAGACTATCAGGCAAAGAACATAAGCTGTTTTTCTTAAACATACAAAAAACTTCTCCCACAGCTAGCACTTGGTCCCAAAACAATATTGTTCAGCAATCCATGTTTAGATTCAGACTATACTGATGGTAACAGTAATAGCAGGAACAAAAAAGTGGTAATAGCTTACTCTACTGATACTCACTGCTGCCACTAAGACCTCATACCAATAAAAACTGTGGAGTCTTTCAAAGGCCAGCCAGTAGCTGCAGTGTCTGCTCTGCAATTATTGACTTCTTTTTTGCTTGTTTTATAAACTTGTAAATATTTTCAGCCCTGTTTTCTGTACTCCATTAGTAGATTGTATGTTAAATTCAAAATGAAAGACATCTTTACGAGTAATCTCAAGGAATAGCAGTGGAATTGCAGACAGACAAAAATGGAATACTTTATGAAACAGTGTATAACTGCATATATTGAAATCTGGAAATTTAAACTGATAATTCTTTAACAAAGTTAAAGAGCAGATAACTGCTTTCCTTTTCCTGAAATGAATTCCTTAGTGCACTTGCCAACTGAGGGCAAAATATTTAATTAAACAGAAATTTATGTGTCCACAATCTCTTGGAGAGAAGACAGTTAAAATCTAAATAGGAAGGCTGTATCATGGAATTCAGCATATTCCGTTCCCTGCTGGTACTAAGGGTGAATTAAAGTCCTCTTAGTAGAGAGATCAATAACTTGTTTAGCCTACAATCTTACAGAAGTTTGTTTTTTTTTTTTTTAAATAAAGGCAATTGAATGGCTCCACTTCTTCCCAGTGATATAGACAAGCAATCAAAATATTCTTTGCAGCAGGACTGAGCACAAGTCAAAATTTTTGGAAGGCTGTTCAGTGGCCTACACGAATAAGCATGGTGATTACAGTCTATTGTTATGCAGAATAAAATTCACATTGTACAAAACGAACTGTTAGCCAAAGGCACAAAATACATACAGATAATTAAAGTAAGAGTGGAAACCTAGAGGACAGCGCAGTGGTGACTTACACAGAGATAGCGGCACTGTTCTTTTTCTTCTTTTCTGTAGATATGAATACCCATTCACCTAAAACTAGTATGAAACTCCCAGAAGAAAATGCCATTAATTTTTCAACAGACTTTTCCTTAAGAAAGCAAGTGTTTTAAACCTTATGGTTAAGACCTACACAATACCTTCAAAATGCTGAACAGCCATCCTTTGTAGGCTGTGTTGAATAAGGTCACAACAGCAGCGTGAAGAAAATCTCTTCAGGAGATTAACACATTTCTGTTTGCCTTTTAGAATTACAAAGACAGGTCAGGATTTGCGGGATTAAAGTGCTATGGGATTCAAGTGTACCTGGTATTAAAAAATTCAGTGGCAGAGAATACCTTAAATCTGTCTGAATGTCTGTTCTGATTTGCTGCATGAGTGTGAAGGAGTCTTGGACTAATATGCAAGCACTGTCCTAGTTGAGTGAACTTGACACCATCTCTGGTTTTGAAATCTGCAAAATCAGATTTAATACCTATGCTGAACAGTAAAGGTGATCCTTATTTTTCTTCAGTTTCCTTACAGTGTTAAACATTTATTCAATAACACCACGACCTTTGCACTCTAAGCTATATCTAGATAAGCATGTTCTTAGCAGCAAGGATAGAGATAGAAAGAAATTAAGTCACAATGGCAATGGAATAAAACACTGGTTTAAAAACGTGGGGGTGCATATGTTAACTTTTTTATCATGTATTGTATATTACTATTTTTGTCAGTGAGCAGGTGTGAGCATGGCTCATCAATTTGCTGAAATAACAAATAAAAGGCAGTATTTACTTTTCTCATAATGCTGATATACATTGCTGAAAGCTGCAGTTCAGTTATTCAAAACCCTCAAATGCAAATTCAAGGGGGAGGAAGGGTAAAAATAAAACTGAAATACACCCTACCACCTAGGTCCTACTGAAGAGTCCTGAAAATAAAGATCAAGAGAGTTATGCTGACTGATATCTAGAGTCAGGAATAGTTTACCAAAACTGTAACATCAGCAGGCACCCAAACAGTAATTTTGCTAAGAATATTTGAGGTATCAGCAAAAGGGCCAATGTTTCAAAATATTCTAGTTTTTCTATTTTACTTTTATAAATATTCAGCCTAGAAAAGTTTTTACTTATACAGTTCTCTCCTATCAATCCCTGTAAAGGTATATTTCATTCAGCATGGGAACTATGGCAATAATACTCAGACTGAAAAAGTATTTCTACTGTAAAGTTTGATAAACCACTCTGTAGGTATTCTCCAAAAGCTAGATGGTATTGATTCCAGCCTGAGTCCATATTTTCCATTACTGCAGTATCATGAAGGTTTTGCATACTGGGACTGGCTGTACACACACAAAGTAAAAAATTGTCTTAAGAAGTTTAGCTCCAACCATGACTTGTTCACCTGCCACACAGTATATGTTTTGCTGATTCTGTGGTTGCAAGAATTGTGAAATATAATGGAAGAACTTGAAGAGTCAAGTCAGTATTAGCCAGTTCCAAAAGTGCGCATAACCAGTGAGCAAAACCAAATCAGTGCCAATTAATTAAATTGGACAACTCAAATGTATGAATTAACATTCAGTTTTGTTAATTACATATATTATACATGTTGATCAGACTAATGAAGAGAATTTATTTAATAAGATGTTTTATAGCCAATAATTCTGAAAGATATCTATGAAAAAAAAGGCTGAACTCCAGTAACTAAAGATTTTATGATTTCTTATAGAAATAAATTAATTTCTTTTATCTCATTGTAAAATCTATCATAAAATTAATATGATATAAGGTAAATGGAAAAGGGCAATAGAAAGCTAAACAGACATCTATGAATAAACAATAGAGCATTCTGCATACTGGATGGGTCATACCATACTTAATAAGAGAAGATAATAATTCTTCAAGTGCAGACAAAAGCCACTGGAAACAGTATTCCTCTGAGATATTAGGTGTAAGTTGAAACAGAATTAGAAGGATTTCATCTTTTACTGGTAAGTTTTCCCAAAATGAAACAATACATTACAGTTGGGATTAAATTATGAAATTGAGATCAGAGTCTCAAAGTTAAAAAGGCATTCAGAGTCTGTACTCAGTTTCAATCTATTTTTTAAGTATTTTGTAATGGAGATATTACCTTCCTTCCTTTATTAGCATATGAATATGTAATGGCATATATTACATTCCTTGTTTCTTAGCATATGAATAAAATAAAGAAGGTTTTGCTCCTTCTGTCTGAGATCTGAGGAGCAGATCATTTTCCAGCTCTGATGCATTTATTTAGTAAAAGACAGGATTTCATTCTATAAACCCTGTAGTGCCCATATAGAAACAAAGACCAGTGGATGCAAAAGGACATAGGAACGCTGTCAGATAGAAAAAAAACCACTGTATCTACCAAAGAGAAGTACCTCAGAACCTGCCCTGGTATCTGCAGAAGTACAGGGATTCTGCTCCTATGGTATATACCCTCCTTTCATTCCCATCTGAAATGGGATATTTCTGACATGAGGGCAAGGTAATGATCAGCTGAGGTTAATCTCTTCCAGAGCCGACACAACAAAATGGTGCATGTTACTGCATGTAGTTTGTACTCTTCCCCTCTACAACCTCATGGACAACTGGTTTTCTATGGCATCTGAGAAAAACAAAATGGAAAAAAAAAACAAACACAAAATGCCAAAGATAGACTTATTTGGATGCAAATCAAAACTAAGCTGTTCTCAGCTTTGTTTTGTTTTATGGAAAAAAAAAGTAGCAGATACTTTAAGGAATGTAGCTATACTTCTGTGCAGAAAAATTCCTAAGTTTAGGTGAACTTCAGATGTAAGATTCCTCATAGATATCTTAAAAAAAAAAAAAACCAACAAAATTTATTGTGTACAATAGTACTTCAATGAAAATTCCTGTTTTTCACTAAAAAAGTTAACTGTAGATGACACAAAAAGGCTACCTCCATGTTAAAAGTATATCTTTTAAAAATACAAATACATCTTGAAAGAGTTGAAACCAAAGTGATACGATTTTGCATATAACCATAATTATTCCTACTTTAAAATGCTAAAAGAAAAGGTTAGAAGAATTTCTTGTGCATGCAGTAGGGGAAGGATTTCTAACTTTTGAACGATTATTTCACTAAGAATTCAGCAAATAGATTAGTTTGCTGATCTATTTCTTTAGGCTGATCACGAGGAAAACCGAGTCTAAAATATATCTTGCCAACGGTTTTTAAAAATGCAAGTTTTGATGAGATGGTTATTCACTGTATGCATTCCGTCCTCCAGAGAGTTATTTAAACATAACTGTTTTGTAATTTAAAAAGAAAAACCTTATACATAATTATCTGAGGGAAAAGAACTGTTCACACTGGACAGTCAGAACATCTAAAGCCCATACTCAAAGGCTTTTAATACTTTTTCAGCTGCAAACATCTGCTCACGGTTTGTGTAACAGCAAGTTTCTATTTGCATTTCTGTTGTGTTGTCATCAAGACAGTCTGGAAAAAATTATTTTGCAAATGTAAATTTTATCACCAGCAGATCCTGAATTAGGGCCATGCTGAGTTTATTAGACCACATACTGGGATGCTGTTCTGCTTGGGGCATAGCAAGCTCTACTATCCTATGCTCCCTTCACTTCACGATCAAGTTGTTAAATACATTAAGGAGAGATACTAGTGAATATAACTCCTAGCAACAGCTTCTGTGACATGGTAATCTGTTTTGAGGTAGTTATCTGTTTTGAGGTGAACTGTTACACATCTTGTTCTAATCTCTCTTCTTGCTGTCCACTTTATAATTTTCTTAGTGAAAAGGTGTAATTAGTATAGTTCTACCTTTGTGTTCTGTACGTTTTCTGTATGCTATCTTACCATGTGCTTTCTGTCTTTAAGGTATTAAAAAAAAAGGAGAAAAAAATAGTTTCAAACAGTCTCCTGCAAAGTAGTTAGCAAACAGAAGACCTCTCATCTGGAGAGGAAGGTGTAGGAAGGAGAAAATAGGGGTATAATTGCTTCAACAGAATCTGTAAAAATTTAGAACGGGGAGTTCTCCTTGATCGTATGCCAATGAACCATACGTGAAGTGTCAAGAGCATTTCAGAATGTGAATGAATACTGGAGTGACAATACAAATAAATATGAGAACTTGTTTTGAGAAACGCAAAATAAATGCAATTTTATTTGTGGCTAGTGTAGGCAAAGTAATGAAATAAATCAAGGGCAAAGCAAGATACCTTGTAAGCACTACATACTTTAAAGACCAAGAAATCAATGTTTTAGTGGCCCCTATTTAAACAAGCAGCAGACACAAGCCTCAGCCTAGCCGATTAAACATAGGCGTGCATGACACTGGCAAGTGTGGAGCAGCACGTGAGACCCTAAAAAGAAGTGAAAATGCTGCAGCTCAGTGGAGTCAAGCTGGGTCTGAGTATCTACAACACCTATTTCAAAAGTTCCACGTGAGCTGGAATAGTTGTAAACATGCAGCAACAGCAGCCAGATGTGACTGGAATGCCAACTGGTATATTATGTGTGTATCAAACATTAATATATATAGCAAATTGCAAATGTGCAATGCAAGATATTAGATTTATTTCATATATATAAGAAGAAAACCATAGCTATTAAAACATTAAGACAATTAGGGTCTAGTTGCTTGTGCCTGGATAAAGGAGAGGCAAATACTTTCTAGTATTGTATCGGTTTCTAAGTGTCCCTGGAGAATGGGAAAGGCAAATTCTAAAGGAAGGGACTACATGGGATTCCTAAAACCAGTTCTGCAGTACTGGCTGGTTTATTAAACCTGATTCTGACTTCACTGCTAAAAGTTTCTCACATTTTTCTCAATTCAGGAGTATTAATTTTCTCCACGGTCTTCTCTCCAAGAAACAAACAGGATTTTGGTAGTCAGACAGCTAATTCCAGGAATGATTTATGACAACAGCAGTGTAGGAGCAACTGAGAAAAAATTGCAACATTGTCATGGATGGCTTTGTTAAATAACACTAATGGATTATCTACAGATGCTGCAGAAAACATCGGAGAGACCAGCTGGACATCCTTGTTGTGCTAGCCTTCACCTCTGTCCATCCTTAAGCTGAAAAGACATGAATATGGACTAAAAGAAACTCCCTGAAAGTTCTGGTTCCTCCTCCCTTCTCCAATTAAAAACCAAACCAAACCAAACAAAAAAACCCACAACAAAACTAAACTAACCTGCCATAACCATTTCAAGGAATAATAGAAATACACAAATAAGTGGGGGAAAATGATAAATGACTGCTCATGACGGAGTAACAGCACTTCAATAGCTACACAGTTCTTGTTTCCCTACTTGTGTCCCCATTCCACAATGATTTAATCATGCTTTTTTTGAAGCTCTGGCTATTCATACTACTGGAAAAAAGTGGGTTTGGAGAGGTGAAAACCCACATTCTGTGGGATAAGATGGAAAGAAGAAATATACTTTGACCCCAATAGTAGAGTTAACATTAATGTAAACAAAGCCAGTGCTTCTGTCATAATTTACTCATTTTTTAACAGTAAAATCTCCATCTACCCTTGCTTCCTCCAAAATGACATCAACTGGTTTTAATGCTTTAAATACATCATCCTCTAGTCTGCCACAATACACTTTGGAGCTAAATAAGCATTGTAGTACTTCATGAACATGAGTGGCTGCATGGCAGACTTTGAAAGCAGGTTGTTGAGTCTGTCTGGACTCAACAATGAGAGGCTAAGAAATGGTAATTTACTCTTGAAAAGAGTAAATTTAGAGACTTTGAAGACCAAAGCTGATAAAACCAGTCCATAAATACTTTAACTAAGGAATGGAGAAGAAAGATGTATCTATTTGATTGGACAATGACTTCAATTCACAAAGGTGGTTTAGTCATGAAGGAATGCAAATTTTGATCCAAAGAGTTACCATTTCTAGAACTGACAGAAAATTTGGGATACATTCAATGTAACCACTCTTCAGATTGCATGGGAATGCCAGTGTAAATAAAGCACAGCTGCTTTCAAGGCCCAAGTGGTGCATGTCCAGTGAATGCAGGCATAGCACATCAGATCAGATGTAGTCAGAACTGAAATCTGTATCTCATGCATGTCGTGATACTCACAAAATTACACTTGTTAAACTTTGTAGAATAGCTGCAACTACAGCAAATATATATGGTATTCTGTACAACAGCATCTCCTGAAAATCTGTCATACTTCTGAGTACATACTGCCAAATAGCAATTTCAAAAGATAAACTAGATTCATCTTCAAGAAACACAGTATTGATTTTGTTGCACAAACCATTAAGATGATGTGATCTGGAATTCTATGTTCTTATTAGACATGCTCAAGAATGGTAAACCAGAAGTGGAACAGAAAAGAGTTGTTAGTGTCAAGTAGGAGACAACGTACAGAAGAACGAAAAGCTACTGAGAGTCTAGTCAAACAAAGACTGAAAGCAGGTCTGAGTGTTCTTTGTAAATATACCATGGGGTAAAAACTATCAGAGCAAAAAGCATCAAGCTCAAAGACAATGGTAGCACAGGAACAAAACAGAACAAAATAAACCTGAAGAAAATATAGTCTCAAAATGCAGAAAAGTTTGTCACCTTCAGAAAGTGAGGTCCTAAAAGAGGCAAAGGGACTGAAGCAAACCAAGTATGCACCTGACTATAATATAATTTGAGCAATTTAGTAAAAGCATTATAATGAGTCGTTTACCTGAAATCACAGGTAACTCAATATATCATCATGTACCTCAGGTTCTGTTCCTCCCCCTCCGTTTACGTTATAGTTAATGCTAATTATTTTTCAGCTATACATTTTTAATACAAGTTACTGCTATAGTTTCATGTTTCCTTCCTATGAACTCACTCCCTTGATGTTTTTTTAATTATACAACTATGGGGAATTACGTGATGCAATAATCTAGCAAAAATAATAATAAAAATAATGTGTCACGTCTGGCTATTAGAAACTCTGACAAAGCATGACACTAAAGAGGTGACAGGGCTTTTGCAAATATAGCATACATATACATATTTGCCAACTAATAGTATGTCAACCGAGTATGTGAAACAAAGCTGGAGATTAATTAGTGCTGTCAATATAATGTAAATGGGAGTTAGGAATGCATTACAACAATAAATTTTATTATATATTTGTCATGTATTACGTTGAAGAAGAAAATGCAAGCAACCCGAAAAAAGGGTTTAGAAATTACTATGAAGCAAGACAGCAAAAAATATCCAGGTGAAATCTAAACATTAGTTGGTGCGTATTTTAACAGGCAGAAGAATTTGGAAATAAGTAATAAGGGCTAAGAATAACAACAATAGAACATACAAAGGTTTAAGAAAATACATACTCCTGGAAAGAGATGGTAGAACTGGTAGTTCCACAATTAGTATATTATCCCTTGCTTTAACTTACCAGTATTAATTATCATTTCTAGAACCACCTCTTTTTAAAATGGATGAAATTAGATAAACTTTGGATCCACTAACTGGACAAATATACAGTTGTCCAGTTTTCACCTAAATGTCTACTTAACTCACTTCTCTTTCTTATAGTCAACTGTATAACTTCTCACTATTTTTTTTCTTTACTAGGACCTTACAACTCACTAATAGAAATCTATTAGAGCAGAGTGATATTCCTTCTTTCTCCTGCCTCCTTCCCACC
>JANZLQ010000061.1:13597114-13607308 GCA_026212715.1 Elanus axillaris | reverse complement strand
TCATTGTGCACTATTTCTGTTGCAATTTTGTGTGAATGACTGTGAATGTAATTCTTCCTGTTCCACATTAAACTATTTAAACACAATAAAGTGTTAAAATTACTGTAAACACTTGTGGTGGCAGATGCTGGTATTTTAAAATGGCACCTGGTGGACTACTTTCATAATTATTCTTAATGAGCAGGAATGTAGCAGAACTGTTCTGGAGAGACTTTAGCACCACAGTCTTCCTATGCTCTATGAAAAGTGGTTGCATTCAATAAATTACCATACTAAGTTCTTGTTTCTTCCACTCCTGGCTTGTGATAAGGGGTATACACACCCTGAGGATTTATGTGCTGAAGCTAATTCACCGAGTTAAACAGCCATCAAAATCAGCACTGCTCTGAGCTTAATAACCTGCAACAGACTTATAAAGCATTCCATAAGAATACTATTGACTGTTGAAGTAACGGTCTCATTTAGTTTTGCAATACAGCAAATTAATACAAGGTATCTGAAAGAGAAAGACAAACAGCCTTCTGGAAAAGGGGAAAAGTGAGCCATTACACTCTGCAGTACATTAACTGCTCTATTGGAGCAAGTCGCTTAATTTTTCTTCATTTCCTTGTAATCAACAAGCAAGTCTCTGGATAAATAAATAAACGAAGTGGTGCTGCACATGCCTGGCTATCATTCCAGTCCAAAACAAAGCACTGGTATTCTCCGCTCTCTTGAGTGCCCACTCCCCGCTGTGCAGTAGAAACGTTTTCTTCTATCCAGAGCCACCGTGTCAAGAAAGCCTTAGAAAAACTTTCATATTCATCTACATAGTAACTACTATCAAAACACATCTACTATAAAACACAAAAAAGTAAGCACAGGACTGTAATGCCAGGTTAACAAAGAATTTAATTTTATCAATGGCAAAAATGCTGCTCTAGTCTTTACTTTGCGTGCATTTCTTGATACAAAAAAGAAGCCAACACTGTATCTCAACCTAATATACCGCGTCCTTTGCAAAATATAAAACATATTTAATACAATTTTGAAACTCAGAAGCTAGCACAGAACATGTGAAAGTGTGCCAAATGAATTTCAGAAGATAAAAATTAACACCAGTTGTAACTTAAAATGAAATCTCACCCCTTCTCCCCCATTCCCTTCTTAAAAAAACAAGGTTTTTGCATTAACTTAACATGTGGCCATGACTTGAGTTTTCAGAATGTATTTATCAATGTACAAGCCTTTCCTTACCAAATTATTTCCATAATTGGTTTGTAGACTTCAGAGCAGCACCAAAAAAAAGTGTCTGTCAAAGACATCTACCTTGACTGACAAAACACATTGGGTACAAACAAATCCCATGGACACGACACCACTATGGTGTGGTTTCAATCAAAGAAAGGAGACAATTCCATTAACATGTAAATACTTCTAAGATGAAAGAAATGAATTTATTGTCTAAAAACATGTTCTTATGCTATCACATTTTTTATCCTTTCATTGATTAATTTTTCAGCCAACATGGTCCCCAAAAAGTCGATGGCAGCTCTTTCAGAGAGATGCTACACATCTTGCTAGTTTTAAAGAACCTTCAGACTTGGAAACCCACTAACTTGCAAAGCCTCTATGCCACACAAGGAACAGGTTCCATACAGACTAGAAACCTTTGTTTGCAAAAAGTAAACTCTTTACTTCAGCATCTCTGCTGCTGTAGTTCAATAGGTAAAAGACCTATTTATATTCAGTAAACTGGAGGTTCTTGGGATAAGAGCTTAGCAGCAATTTTTTCCTTTATTAGGCTCTGCTCAAAAAGCCATTATATAGGTATGTCTTATGGCCCTCTAGGCACAGACTGCTCCATGACCTTAAAGAAATGAATCTCTGTTTTAGTTTTATATTCTAATTTTAGTCCAAGGAGCCAAGTCACATATCACGGAGCTGTGTAAGATGCTAATAAAAAATTTATAATTTAAGCCTTTCTTCCATTTCAAATGTAGACTTACATCAGTTGCAATAACCCCCAACAAAAGCAAGAACGTAACTGTGAAGTGACATGCAATTGCATATATTACAATGGCACAAAACAAGATACAATTTAAGCATAAAATGCTTTATTTTAAATAATACTGTTTAGGATGCAAATACAGGTATCTACAAATACATAAAGCAAGGTTTGACAACCACCTTACAAAACCTGATGTTTTAACAATTAATAGCAGAAAAGTGACTCATTTTTTCTTCTCTTTAATCAAGTCATAACTAAAACAGTTTATCAGGTTTGTTTTGTCTCTAAAGGGCTCAGAAAAGCAGCTATGGAAGAATCCCCTAGAACGGTACAAATAATAGGTAACGAATTTGGAAACTATCCTTTTGTGTTGTGCCATTGTGTACGTCTGCTGGGGAAGTGTTCTGTAAGCATGTCTTATATGCAAGTCTTATATGTACATATAAGTTAAGTAAGCTATATAGAGTTAATGGCTGGCATTTTCCCAAACTGTTACATACACTGGTATACTGAATTACACGTACACAATTGGTTAAGCTTTTTACTGAAAAAAATAAAATTAACTTTGTTTACTTAGTCTAGGGTGCTTTTTGGCTTGAAACAAAACAGATAAACTCTTAAAACATTCCTCTTAGCATTAGGATTGAATTGTACAGAAACTGATTATTCTTTTGTTGGTGGTGGTTTTTGAACACAAAAGCCAGTACAGAGAAACCTCACCAAGAATCATATTTACAACTACATGTTGACTTGCAACTGAATGATTAAAAACAATTTCCATGTCAAGCTGTGGGTCAGAGTAATCTGTCACACAGTATTTCAGCCACGGAAGCCAACTATCTGTTTGCTTCAGTAACACAAATGTGAGGATGTATTCTGGCACTTGTCAGCCTTTGATAAGTTACTAACAGACTAATACCTGTCAGTGGAGCAATAACTGATTATACAGTAAAAATGTACTGAAAAAAGGTGATGAACATTCTGTGAAGGGAAGATTCAAAAATCACACCAGTCACTAAAGTTCATCGCAGAGTAATTCTGCAGTTCCTTGTTTTAATTTGTCATGGCAAACTATCCAATACCGATTTTATCCAGCATTTCCCAGTAGGATACTTGCAATATGAAACCACAGAAAAAACAAACGTATATGAACTTTGATATATCTAGTAGCAAATTAAGTACAGTAAGCTTGATGCTACTGTCAGTCTGTATTGAACAGGATGGATGCTCTTCCATGCCTCGCTCCCAGTCTGTAAACCAGAGAGATGAGTGCCTTCAGGGAGCAGCCTGTACCCACTGATTTTCCACTTACATCTGATGCTTCAGAGCAACCTAGAGTCTCTTCCAAAAAGGGCCACCTTTTCATAATACTGCATGATCATCTGCCTATTGAGAACAGGGTAGATTTGACAGAGTGCTTTGTTTTCTTATGCCCCACAGTGCAGCAGAAATGAAACGCATGATCTAGCGCTACATTACAAGTGCACATCTAAGTAGAGCTAACAGAGCCGGATTCCGCCTTTTTTCTCGTGCTGAGTACCAGGAGAGGAACAGAATGAGATGGGCAGACCTGACACAACCTGTGAACAGCCGTTCAGCTAAGGCAGCTCTTACTGCACACCACTCAGAGCTAAGGACTCAAACGGTAGGAATGAACGTAAACCGACAGCTTGGGTCCCAGTGATGCTGAGCACCCTCCGATGACGTGCAAAGCTCTAGTTATCAGAGGCCTTCTTCCCGCAACAGCTACAGAGCAACTGAACTTAGGTACTGGCTACTATTAGCTATATTTAACACCAACAGAAGACATTCAGTAGATTAAAGGACTAGGTCTTATAAAAGTTTTAGAGTTTCTGAACAAGAGGTTCAGAAAAAGAACTATACGACCATGTACTGTTGCCTTAATTGGTTTATCATATTTGTCATTACCCTATAGAGCAAGATGAATCACTACTAGCACATTACTATTTAATATGCACATGGACTCAAATACAATGTAAATCAATCTCCAAATTAAATTCCTGTTCACTTTGAAGAAATATTCTGAAGATCCTGATTCAAAGCAATATAAAAATGAAAGAAGAAATAACTTGATCATAGATTAGCTGGCAACATTCAAATATGAGAATTACATCATTCAAAGTTAATTTTCAAATTATTTAAACTTACATCAAGAATGAATATCAAAGAATGTTTTTTAATTTTAATGCTAAAAATTGTCCAACCTCTGATACTTAATTACAAGCAATTTTAAGCTACAACTTCAATTCAAAGGATGACTGACTGGGTCAAACACCATTCTACTGTTTTTTTAAACCATGTAGCACGGAGTTTGATTCAGTACAACTAAACAACAGCCCATGTTCAAAAAACTAGCAATTGGATTGCAACTAGCTCATCCGTGACCAAAACTAAACTCCTCTGAAGTTTAAAATAAATCATCTTGAATTCAGAGCAGCACATTACGCAAATTCAAAACAAAGTTGGAGTTATGGAGATATAACTGCCTATTAAAATCCCGAATGTTTTTTCCACTTCATAGCTATCTCAGTAATGATTAGTTTTAGCTGTAAAAACAAATTGACAGAACTGGATGGGCTTCTGGAAACAAAAGTTGTTTTCTCCAGCACTACTGGAGACATGTTAACTGCATTTACCATCTGTGAAAGGATGATAATGCCTGTGTACAGTCCTCACAGGGATTTTGGCAAGGATTAATTAATATTTTTCATGTTCTTTGAAGATTAAACACTCAATAAGGGTACAGTTCATTATTCATTTACTTTAGGAAAAGTAGAATTCTTTACAACAAAACCAAGAAACAATAATTGTAATATTGCACAGAAGGATAGTATTATAAAATTATGGACTTAAATTCTATGCAATAGTTAAATTGCAGCTTTTCATAAAAATCCCACTCTTTTCCCCATTCTGATGGTTTTAAACCAACTTCAATATTTCAGAGGTTTGAAAGCAACTTTCCTTAAGTTTCCAGGCATATTTTATAACCAGGAACTCAGGCGTAGTCATGGGTATTTCCCAAAGCAGCGAATCCTCACTCAACTTTCTTCTCAACAGAAGAAATCACCCTCCTTGACAGAACGTGTTCTTGACTTCAGAGTAAGAATACTCCCTCAACTCCATCTGTACCAGAAGAGTACTTATTCCCTTCAGTGAGGCTGGTAAAAGTCAGAGGTGTTTTGTTTTTTTTTTTTTCTCAGAATTAATCTGGATCAGAAAGAATGATGCTTCCAAGCTGAGAAATTTCACCTGCCCAGCTGGTATAAGACGCTTGACCCAAGACTGCCATGCCAGGAACAAGGTTTCCAACCTGCTTCCACTGCCTGGTACCATGTCTGATCTATTTAACATCGGACAAATAGTGACCAGTGGGTGTGTTCTGCGCAGTGTGTACACCAGGTGAGAATGAGGTTATCGGCATTTGAAATGCTGTGTCCTGGCACTTGGAGTTGGATTCAACTCTTTCCTGCTGTTAGAAATTGCTAGTGGAAAAGCCACTCAGTCTTCCAACACTGTAATGAATGACAGACAGAGGATTTTCCCCTCTATCTGGTTCTTAATCAGCATGCGTCAGCAGGAAATCTTGTACTAATGAAGTATGAATCCATGGGAATTTCTTAACTCTCAGCATAAGGCAGAGATCTTCCAACACATTAACTGGAGCCTGGGCTCTTTCTAATCTTGGTGATAATTCTGTTCAGCTCTCTTACACTAATTTAGGACAATTACCTTACAAATTCCAGGCAACAGAACATGTAACATTTAATATTTACTATTTTAATGCTCTTATTTTTAGAGCTTTTTCCAGTCAAATCTGTGGAGTGCCTACCTGGTAACATAGACCTTAGTGGATTAACAGGAAGGTTGCAAAGAAAGGATCTGTCCACTCAGCATAGAGACAACATGTCAGCTATCACAGGACTTTGCAAACACAAAAAACTCCTATTAAAAGTGACAGAGTTTGAAAAGCATGGATTTTATGGTTGTTGTTAAAGATACTAAACTACTGGAAGAAGGATTATATTAAAAAGTCTGTCAATTTAAGGTCGTTACAGTCATGCTACGACTCTTTATTATTACATCAGAAACTCCAAATTATTTTCCAATTTCTTTGGTTTCATGAATGTTTTTTTTTTCCCACCTCAAGTTTAGTGCTGCATAACATTACGTCTAGGTGAGGGGTTGTATAAATTGAAAAGTGTCACACTAACAAGTAGTACTATTCATTGTATTCGTAACATTAGAAATAGATGAATAATATCATAAGGAACAGAGAAAGAATAGCTATGAAATGTAACTAAAAATACTGAGTACTTCTCAATACTGCTTCATAAGGGATAAAGAAGTGAATTGCTCCTTAAAGAAAACTAAAACAATGTATGCTGTAGTGAGAAACTATTTATATTTTCAGTGGCTCAGGGAAAAAGAAAAAACTGTATCTACAGAGACTGCTAGAAGTAAGATAGGTGAAAAGAGAGGAGGAAAGGTAGAAAAATCAGTCTGTCCTTAGCTATCCACCACTGTTCTTATATAATTTACTTCAGAAAGTTTGAGAAACAAACGCAATTCCTGTATTGAAGGTGACTAAGTACTATTAGACTTCTTTAAAAACGTGTATGAAAAAAGCCCCCCCAAAGGAACAGCTTAAAAATAATATTGGGGGGATGGGGGGGGAATCAGTGACACTCATTGGGCTAGCAAGCAGAGGAGAGGCAAGAGAACAGTTTCATTGAGAAAGAAAAATTACTGTAGAAGAATCAGTAGCTGGGACTATAAAGGACAACTGCTAAAGAAACAAAGGAAGTTAAATGTCTGCTTCCAGATCATAACTCCTGTCATACAGGCAGCACCGTGTCCATTTATCACCTGCAAGATTGAGATTCAAGAGAAGAATCCGAAAGCAGATCAGGGTTTAATCACAAGGGAGCAGGCAGCAAATGAACACCTTGGAAAGCAGAGATGAAGGGAAGGAATGAAGACTCAAATAAAAGCAAGCCAGCAGGGCTGAAGAGCAGTAACTAGGAGAAGCATCAGTCAAGAAGCTGGTCTCACGTCCAAATGGAGAAAATAGAAAGGATAATAAATTCTGACAGGCTCAATGTAAAGAAACACAAGGAAGATTGGCCAAGAAGGAACAACTAGCAAAAGACATGAAAACTAGTAGTAAATCTTCCCTTAAATACATCCAGAGCAGGATCCCTCCCAGAGACTTTGCAGAATGAAAGGATCAGCACAACAGGAGTGTGCAAAGACAACAAGGCAATTGCTGAGAATCTAGATGACTTATTTGTATTCAGTGCAGAGTTTTCCATGCTGAAATAGTCTGGGAGGGCATGGAGAGTGACCAGCTAGAGGAACCATCTCAAAATGAAGTACCCATAGAAAAGATTGTGTAACTAATTGAAAAAGGAACAACAGCTCATAAGAAACAAATGTCATTTATCCAGGAATTACTAAATGAGCTCAAGGGTGAACCAGTGAACCGCAAACTACAATCCATAATATCTGCTCTAAAAAAATCTCCTCAGAATATGAGGCCTGGAAGGTGGCAGATGCAATGATAACTTCTAGAAAGGCTCCTATTTTTACTACTTTAATGATAATAAGTAATAGAAGTGGCAGACACGTAAAAAATATTACACACAACAGACAAGCAAAAAAAAAATATAAATTGTCCTTTACATGAAACTTTAATTTCCCTTGCTGCAGCCTGTGAAGAGACTCTGAGAAAAGTCTGTCTGCCTTCCCAACACTCTCCCATCAGCCAGCTGAAGACAGCAATGCTGAGGGTGCTGGCGGATGGCACTGTGAGGCCACTCTCTAACATCTTCAGAAAGTCTCCCCTGAGCCTCCTCCTCTGCTTAAGGCTAAACAAACCCAGCTCTCTCAGCCTCTTCTTGTATCTTATGTGCTGAACCCCCCTGAACATCTCTGAGGCCCTCAACTGGTCTTGTTTCAGCATATCAATGTTTTTTTGTTGTTGTACTGAGAACCCCAAACTGGGCACAGTATCCTAAAACCGGTCTCAAGTGCTGAACAGGGGGGAGGAATCACTTCCCTCAACCTGCTGGCTATGTTCTTACTAACACAGCTGAGTATGCCGTTGGGCTTCATCCCTGCAAAGGCAACCTGCTGACTCATGTTCAGCCAGGAATTATCTGCAGACTTGCTGCAGTGTACTTCCTCCCATCACCCAGGTCATTACTGAAGACATTAAAACATTGCCAGCCCCCCCTATCCACCCCTGAGGAACACTAGGCACCTGTTGGATTTTGGACCATTGATCACAACCCTTTGAGACCAGGAGACTAGCCAGGTTTCTACCCACATCTCTCTGATTTGGCTACAAGGATACTATGAAAGGTCTTTCCAGAATCGAGATAAAAAAAATATTCATTGATTTCCTCTCATCCACACCACCAGCCATCTGATCAGAGCAGGACAGCCAGGTACAGTGTGCCCTACCTAAAACAGGCTGGCTGCTTCCCATCACTTTCTTATTCCTCATGCATCTGGACAGAGTTTCTGGAAGAACTGGCTCCATAATCTTCCTGGTGACAGAGTGGAAGCAGAGCAGACTGTAGTTCCCTGGACCCACTTCCTTATCCTTCCTAAAGACATCTGTGAAATTTGCATTTTTCCAGTCATCAGGAACTTTCCCCAAATGCCATGACCTTTTGAAGATGTTAGAAAGTGGCCTTATTGGTGATATCTTAGCAGCAGCCTTGAAGGCATTTCACTCGGTCCCATGGACTTTTGCATGTTCAATCAGTTTATATGGTCCCTGACTTGATCTTCTATTGCAGGTAACACTTAACACCTGCAGATTCTACCATGAAGTCGGAAAGGCTTGAGGACAAACCTCACCAGTAAAACCTGAAGGTGAAAGCGGCACTGTCTCTCATTCTTCCCTGTATCCTTTGCTACGAGGTCTCCTGCCTCACCGGGCACTACAGGCACAGTTCCCGTGGTTTGCTTTTGGCTGTTGATGTACTGCAGAACAATACTCTAATTTTTTAAAGTGATAACAGCAAACTGGAGAAAGGAAATGCGATCGATACTCTTTATTTGGACTTCCAAAGGGATTCTCCTCGGAGAACAAATCTCTGCTGCTGCATAAATTTCAGGGGTAGACTCAGCTCAGGAAAGGTCTGTTGCTGGAAAATAAACACTTCTGCAGGTAATTCCATAAAGCTCTAATTTCAGTATAATTTTTAGGGTAAGTAGTACTTTTTATTACCCATCTACAATTTTACTAAAATTGCTGCCTCTTACCACTACTTTTTGAAAAGAAAAAACCAAAAAAAAGTTTCATCTATCAAGTTTAAACGGAAAAGATTACTGCCAAAAAATAATAAAAGCTTCACACTTGCCAATTTACTTCTCACCACCATTTTTTTCACACATGCACCTCACTTAGTGACCAGGACTGCTCTGGTTTCAAAGCAGGAATTTCCTCAGTGGCAATGTGAAAATGAGAACAGTACCACTTTGCAGTTGGCCACATCATGTGCAACAGAGACAGACAAAAGAGAACTCAGGCAAACAGCTCTGGCAGCGTTCTTTGCACATGTTGTTTAAAGTTAAAGGTAAAGGTAAATTGTGCATTCTTGATGCAGAAGAAATACTTGTCTCAGCTCACTGAACTAAAGGAATGTGGTGGGTTGACCCTGGCTGGATGCCAGGCCCTCATCAAAGCCGCTCTCTCTCTTCCCTCCTCAGCTGGACAGGGGAGAGAAAATAAAAGTAAAGGCTCGTGGGTTGAGATAAGGACAGGGAGAGGTCACTCACCAATTACCGTCACGGGTAAACCAGAGTTGACTTGGGGAAAAATGAATTTATTACCAATCAAATCAGAGCGGGATAATGAGAAATAAAACCAAATCTTAAAACACCGTCCCCCCACCCCTCCATTCCTTCCCAGGTACACCTTCATTCCCAATTTTCTCTACCAGCAGCACAGGGAGATGGGGAATGGGGGTTGGGCTCAGATCGTCACACCTTGTCTCTGCCGCTCCTTCCTCCTCAGGGAGAGGACTCCTCACTCCTCCCCTGCTCCAGCGTGGGGTCCCTCCATGGGAGACAGTCCTCCATGAACTTCTCCAACGTGGGTCCTTCCCAGGGGCTGCAGTCCCTCAGGCCCAGCCTGCTCCAGCGTGGGTCCCCCGCGGGGTCACAACTCC
>JANZLQ010000061.1:13558513-13582251 GCA_026212715.1 Elanus axillaris | reverse complement strand
AGGTGCCCCAAACTGCCACAGTACTTGAAGTGGGGCCGCACCAGTGCGGCGTAGAGTGAGACGAGCACCTCCCTCGACGAGTTAGTGATGCTGTGCCTGATGCACCCCAGGACACAGCTGGCCCTTTTCGCTGCCAAGGCACACTGTTGACTCATGGTCAGCTTGCCATCAACCCAAAACCCAGACACGTTCCCCAGTTTGTACATATAACCAGGATTACCCATCCCAGGTGCAGAATCTGGCACGTGCTCTTGTTAAATTTCACGCAGCTGGTGATTGCCCACCTCTCTAGTCTATCCAGATCTCTCTGTAAGGCCTCTCTACCCTCAAGGGAGTCCACGGCTACTCCTAATTTAGCATCATTAGCAAACAAGGTACATTCAACTCCTGCATCCAGAATAGAGCTGAATCTTCCACTGCTTTTTCATGACAGAATAGCAGAAGGAAACCCATCCCTTACGTTTTTCTACATGCTTTTTCAACATCAGGAGGAAAAAAAACCCTAAGAACAACAAAATAAAGAACCAACAGCTATCATATTTAAAATTTTTGCTGTGGAATGGGGTCAGCTTTCTCACCTCTTCTGTCTGAACAGGAAAGGGAAAAGGCTGGAATAAAGCTCCTACCACGTATCTTATTCTTGCAGACAATTTTGTTTGCTTTTTTCCCCCAGCGTTATGAGCGTTTTGATTGCAGAACAACACTGCAGAATTTATTCTATGCTGCATATGTAGCCTATTTTGGGAACTTATATCAAAACACAGTATCTTCAGATAACACCTGACTAATCGCAATCTTCCCTTAGCTAATTTTGTTTAGAGGAAAGCTATAAGCAGAAAGACATACATCTTGCTATTTTTAAGAGGCAGTAAGTAAGGTTACATTCTCTGTGAAGACATTAACCAGCTTCACAGGTAAGATGCAAAGTCAACGTCTCAAAACACGAACAAGACAATTTCGTCAAACTACTTTAGGACTTGTGTATCAAATAAGAATTTCTTAAGAAGATGAAAGGACACAGAAGCAGCTTTTTACAGGAGATGCCTAGTGTTTTCTTCTGTGTTCTAAGATGCACACACCATCAGTATAAATACAGTTGGCTAAGGGAAGTTTTGTTAAGTTCACTTGCTTAAAAATTAAGCCAAGTGCCTGCTTTAAGACACACTACTGATGCAAGAAAGCATTCCTAGTAATCAATATGAGGAAATAGCAAGAACCATCATGTCTGTATGAATCAAAATACAAAGTTTTAGCTTGCACAACACAGCTTTTACAGCAAATACTTGAACATAGTCCTTATCTTAAACACTTTGGTGACTGAAATGGAGATCAAATTCTGAAACAATGTTTTAAAAGCTGCTCATGGTATAGACTTAAAATATCAACAACCTCAGAAATAAACTGACTACTTCTCATGGGACAGACTTGAAATATCAGCAACCTCACAAACAAATGAATTTCATATATAACCCAGAAAACCTATGTCTGGCTGAATAAAAATATTTAATTTTCAAAATGTAATTGCTAATACAGACTTCCTAGTCATCGGTTTCAAGATGTACCAATCATCAGTAACTCAGAACAAAAAAAACCCCAAACCTTTCTTATTTGACTATCCCATATGGCTGCAGAAGAGTAGGGCTTTATTGAATAGTGACTTCCTTTTGATGTAATATTTTCAAAACATCAGGACAGCAAACATTTAATTAACAAAAACAAATTCTAAAGTGTTCACAAATTACATGTGTGCTGTTTTGACAAATATTAAGTTACATTAAAATAAAGTTTCACCACCGAATGCATACTGCCTTTTTGTTCTAATATAGTAGCACTTCGCAGTTTTTATTAAGTTAGCAGCCAGAGAATAGACTGTTGTTACCTGATATGCTGTTGAAAGGTATTTGAGTATCTAATTAGGAGAGGTGATAAATATACAAAGTAAAATTACAGAAGTAGTATGCTGGAACCTTTAAACAAGATTCCTCACTCACTCACATACCAGTAATTCTACTTTTCAGTCTAGGAACAGATTATCATGAACGAAACTGTTACAGTTTCACAGATTCATACATTTTCAAATAGGTACAGAATTTACTTTTCCTTTGGAAAAGCTTGCCGTTTTTTTATTTCTAGAGGAAAAAAACAAAATAGGTGGCAAGCACCGTGATTTACAACACTGAATAGCAAATAATAACAGCAGACATTTGGAAAACCACCAACGTTTAAGAGTTTTTCAGTTGTTGGCTAAACAACTGCAAGTATCTTTGCCAAAACCAGAATAAAATGTCTAATCAAAAGTGACTTTTGCATACAGAAAATAACTCATTCACTAAACTATTATAAGAAATTTGAACCAATTATAGCAAAGACTGCAACTATATCTATTCAGTTGTGCAACCCAGTTTTCGATTCCAGTCTCATTCAGAGCTTACAAGCTGAATCTCCTGCTTTAGCATGTAGAAAGCCTGTTCTTCCTCCAGCGGTTCACACAAATTCAGCTCTAGACATGAAAGAGAGTGTACTAGCAAGCAATGCTATATTGGTTTTGCGGTGCATTTTTTTCCACAAATTCCACTACAGACACCCCATATATTGCTTGTATAAGGGGAACTATATGACCATTTTAAACCATCTCCTCCAACAGTTTTTCACTCTGCAAAGCAGTAAGGTTACAGAGCAGAGAGCTTTATGATATTCAGCTGCAGCATAAGCAGACAGTTTTTGCATATTTCTCCCCTAGGGAAATATACAGGATACAAGGTTATTAGCTCAATCTTGAGACATGCCCTATTATATTTAAACATGAGGAGATCTGATGTTATGTTTTAGACTCATTTTTATGTTTTGTTACTTCTGGTTCTTCCCAGAAACTCACCACCAGGTAAGCCACCAAGAACAGCACAAACATAAAAACCTGCATTTATTAGTGGCTTAACAGGAAATTGCATGAAAATATGATCATGGTGTGGAAAAAGACAGCATATATATACAAAGGTATATATAAAAAGGAAATGCAACAGCTGTTCAACATCGCCTTGTAGTAAAGAACGCTTTAGAAACATTCTCTGAAGGTAAATTAAGTAAGCTCTCAGCAATGCAGAAAGTAGGGCAGAGAATATACAGAAATTGGACAAAACCAAAAGATCATGTGAAAAACAAGGAATCTTTCAAACATGACTGCATAAGGAAGTACAAAAGATAGAGTTCAGGTAAAACGGGCGAGACTATCACGTATAAGACGAAATGATAATGATTATGAGTCATGCCATCCTGATAAAATTTCAATATACAGAAGATATACAAGTCATATTTTAAAGGTACCAGTATCTAGAGTTTGAATATACATTCTGGATATATTTTAAAAGGCAAATTGAACTCATGGTCTTTCCAGAAGATATAAAAGCTGAAGATGCTCTAGATCTTTGAAACAGAAATCAGCTACTTATTGAGATACCTTTAATTCAGTGCATACGTGTTAAAGCTCTGGCCCCAAAGCTGGAAAAGAACTGTTCTGGAGCATGTAAATACAGGTAGTTTTTATGCTATTTCAATAGAGCACAAAGGTAACATTAAAACATGAACAAAGAAAGGATCTTTCTTCAGTTTATGACTTCTCTTGTAAAATGTTAAATTCTTGTGGGAAAAAAAAAGTCAAATTAATTTACAATAAAATGCATAGAAAAACTGATTTTCCATTTAGGCAAAAGAACATAATTTCAACTAACCTTCAGGATCAAGGAGTTTCTCTATGCCCAGGTGTTGCCTGGCTATATTGAAGGCATGGTCTAATCGTTGTACAGGTGACTGCTGAGAAGCAACAGCATTCCAATCAAATAGGTCTGGTCTAAAGCAAAAATAAGAGGAACAATAGGTTTCTTCTTTTCCAGCATTAAATTATTTGCATATTTCTACAGCTATCCATCAGCATCAGCTACTACTATTTTCTTAATGAAAGGACTTGTTCAGTCAGAGCTGGAACTAATGAAGCTTGGTTTCTAATGGGTTTTCCATGTCCATCACCATCACATTCACCGCATTTCTCCTTCTCCACTAAGTCCCAACAGCCTATAACCTCACTCCCCCAAACTGCCTGTTTTAACCCATAACGCTCTGCTCCTGTCCCTGCCCAAAACGCCCACAGCAGGCTTGCTCCTCTCTTCCAGTCCCAAAGCGGGCCTGGGTGAGAAGAATCATGTGCTGTGGTCGGCCGTGCACACTGGGACTGGCTCGTGGCAGGCCAAGCAGGACAGAAAATTGCTGAGGTCATTCTGCAACCCTCCTCCTCTCTCCAGCCACCAGTTTCTCACTTCACTTCACTTACTGTTTCTAAGAATGTAATCGCTTCTGAGATTACCAGCTCGCTGCTGTATCCGATTGAAATTGGTCAACAGGTTCAAAAATTTATGACCTGGGAACATAGGTGGCATAGCTGCACCTGCCACTTTTCTTACCAAAACCTTTAGAAAACCACACTTTTTGGATGACTATAAAACTGTAGTGCAGTCATAGGTTTTAGCTGATGGGAGCAAAAGCACTACAGCACAATGTAAATGCTCTTGCAGGAAAAGACAGAATGACCAAAACTGAATTATAGCTCAGATACACGATCAGTGCCCTTGCATTATCAGTTTCACTATTTGCAATATAAATAATGTTAATACACTGTGATCTTTGACATTTCAGCTGAGAGTTATCCATTAGGAGATCAGAATGTTTTATCAGGCACTCGGGGAAAAAAAAGTTTAATCAGGTATTCTGTAATTAATGTGCATATAATATGAAGAAAAACAACTACACTATTTGTGACTTTGATACAATGTTCTAAATCAGAAAACATTTAAACATATAATCTTACCTAGAGATAAATCAAGTATGTTATTTATACAAATTAAATGTTGCAATTAGTTATGGCAGATTTACTTACATTTTTATTAATTTTAAAATTACATTTTAAACAGTCTCCCATAGTTAGAGGGCAAAAATGTTCACTACATCTTACTGAAATAACACCAAGAGAGCAAAGAAAAAATGCCATTTATGTAGTAGTAATTTCCCAGTTATGCATCTTTGCTGTCCAACTTTCTTCTGGGAGAAGAGTGATTTACATAGTAACAAGTTATTCTAAGGTATTTTGCTTCTCTATGCAGAGGTTCTTAAGAACAGAGGCTTCTCCCTCCCACATGCAGAACAACTTCAAAAAATTAAATTTGCCTGGGGGCAGGATGAAGAAGGGAGAGGAAATTTAGGTGATAATCTGTTTCTAGTCATGGATGCCTCAGGTCTGTGATCTCATAGACTGGTTTGTATACTAAAACACAGGCATTTTCAAAGCCCTTTTCAATATAAAAATTGCTGGGAGAAAGAGAGGTACTAAAGGTATTCTAGAAAAGAGCAGGAAAAAAGGAGGAAAAAAGACAATGGGAAAAGTGAATTAATGAAATACAGAAGAATAAACTCAGAGGAAGACAGGAATAAGAAGAGAATCTCTGGATCAAACTTTACAGAGAACAAGGAAATGGAATAGAAAGAAGTAGAACAGGAGCGCTGGAGAAACAGAAGATCGAACAGGGAAAACAGAGGACCTAAGCTCAAAAGTGGTTGTCTTCAGAGGACCTGTAATTCTATGTATGTAAACCACAAAATATGAAAAGGAATGAAGTGTGAGACACCAGGTTTCTCTGAGACTTCATGTAAACCTGTGTTGATCAACTTTTCTTAAGGGTATATTCAAACTGTCTTCTTTAGACATGAAGCCAAGACACTCTGACACCCAGCAAACGGGTACCTGCACTTTAAAGTGACTAAGTTAGGTGTCAACACTTCTTGGAGAAGGCTTTTAATTCTTCTAGGATAGAGCTAGGTGCTCTTGAACACTCTGAGCATCTTAGTGTACCTATTTTATTGATTGCATCTTGAAGAACAATTCAGTGCTCCCACATACTGAGTGAACATGAAGTGCAAAGTCACCAAAAAACAATATAGAGAACACACTAAGCACAGAGGTTCATCTTAAAAATTACTGATTCAGGGCTGCAGAGAACTTTAGGTCTTCCTCTGAGAATTCTGCAGAATAACCTAGTGATTAAAGTCCAGAAGAAGACAACTGGTGTGTCTTGGGTCTTGGACACTTGCCTCAGGGAATCTGAATGCACACTCACCATTTCTCAGACGAGTGCACTAACTACTGGGCAGGAGAAAAGACTTTGTGGAGTCATTTTCTCACTTCTATTGAAAATAGGCTCACTGTGCAGAAAGCTATGAAAGATTTATGGCAGCAGACACAAAAAAGTCAAAGTTTTGCATCCCTGTTTTAGAAAACCTGAATAAAGTGCATAAATTGTAGTGAGCAGGAAATGAATGTTCACAACTGGTGAACTTTGCGGTGAACTGAACACAGCAGTGCATAAAGTATGACATACAGACACTTAGAGATTTGTCTAGACCACCCCAATGGGGCTTCGGCAGGGAACTGCCTTCCCCAGATAGGGACTGCTCCCGAGTAAGATCCTCTGCTCAGACTTCCAGAGCTCTTCTTACAAAGAGGGACAAAAAGAAACTTCTGAATTCTGGTTTCAGACACCAAATAATATTATACAGTCATGTAGAGCTCACAACCTGAATACCTGAGTATCAGATACCCTAATCAGGAAACAGGCAGCCTGATATTGTGTCTGTGGGAAAAGATGTGCCACCACGTTGGCCTTCTGCTGCACTGATGTGCTGAAAATGAAATCAAAATAGTTACAATGCCATAGAGTGCTACTGGTTTTAGGCTTTGAGTCTACAGCAATATTTAATTATCCAATATCATTTCAGCACAACTGGGTTTTGGCATTTCTGAAATATTTTCCTTTGAGCTGTATCCAATGCAACAGAGGCAGCACTGTACCACCGAAAGCAGTAGAAATCACTCAGTGCTTTCTGTATCATAGAGTTCCTCTGTGACTTATGTAACCTGGTGTCTTGAGTTAAAAACAGCATTTTCCCACTTAATAAAGCCGTGTATAGACAATGTTTTAGGATGAAGAAAAAGTATTCACGCCCACAGAAATTATGTGTAAGCTCTCACACTGTAACAGAACTTCTGTGAAGGTAAGTGATGCAGATGGAAGAGTATCCCACACAAAGGGTTTTTTTTTTTTTTGTTGATTTTAATCATCTACAAGTATGGAATCAGATCTTTAGAAAGAAAAGAGATTCATTGAGTTCTACAAGATAATTGCATTCTTATGTTCATGTCCATCAGAATGAAACCACTTACAAAATGAGAGACAGAGCAAATTAAAATGAGAAATTATCGTCAGCAGAAATAACAAAAAAGTAAGTTTAGAGAGTGTTTGAAAAAACCCCACCAAATCACATTTTAATGAATGACCCATGAATAAAGTAGTTATCAAAAGCTAGTGACATAGTCACTGTATTTTAGTTCTTATTTAGCTCCACAAACGCAGTTCTCCTAATACCTGCATAAACACTGGTACCAACACCAAGAAAGCACAAGCACATCAATGGCAGAGTAACAGCAGGATGGTGGGAAAGCCAGTTGCTAACGTTATAATACTGAACACAGGTGAAAGACATACACAAAGCCTTTTCAGAGCATAATAAACTCTTCCTTAGGATAATGCCTCATTCCTAACATTACAAGCAAACCGCACTTGTAATTGAATATTCCTGGACCTTATTTCAGTTATACCTACTCAAGGCTTCCAGGCATAAACAGGGTGAAAAACTAGACTCACAGCAAGAGACGCCTACTGTGCCTGGGATGGTGGTGTAAGGCATAGCCACTGTAAATGGCTGTCAGTGTTAGTTTTTGGATGACAACAGCAGTAGACTTATTCAGACAGTTTCAGTCAGAAACAATTACATGAGCCAGTGAAAATTTGGGGAAGATCTTCACTGCGTAAGTTAGAAGGCGTATATTGTCTCAGACTATGCTTTTAGAAGTATTTTGCCTTATTTTAAGCCTTTAATGCAATTAAAACCAATAAATGGCCTGACTTGCGCTCACATCTTGTAAATCCCTGCCATCTCTTACGAAAGAGAACATACCCATCTAGCTGTTCAAAAACTCAACTCGGTGATAATTTGGAGCAGTCACCACCTTGCAGGACAGCCCCCTTTAAGAGAAAGGTACAGAAGTAGGAGAAGAGAGATCAGGAGGCTTACCACATTGGAAAAATAAGTACTGCTTTAAAACCAGTAGTGGCAAGAACAAGACCTTTAAGATAGATTGGCTTGCACGTCTTCCTTAAGCCAAGTACACAGAACCACCAGAGAACTCTGAAACTCTAGAGTTTTATACAGCATAGACTAGAACAAGACAACTTCTGAGAGAGGTTTAAAACTCAAATCAGCTGGGGGAACAACATGAAAGGTTTGGAAAACAAAGGCTACCTTCTCCAGCTGTGTCTTTTCGAGGCAAATCCATACTTTCAATCCAGCAACTGTCAGAGGCTTTCAACAAACACTACATTTTCCCCCTCTAAGTCCCCATAGAAAAATCTCCTTCTCCCTCTTGGGCAACCTCAAGGGCTTAGTTTTGGATTTATTCCTTGCGCTTCTCAAAAGCTTCCAAGCTTTTACTCCTTGAAACTATCTACTTGGTCGATACACTGAAGTTCCAGAAAAGGATCTGAACTGAGTGTGTTCAGTGGTGCTGTGAAAAGCTCAGCCCCCCTCCCTCCAGAAGAGGATTCAGTCCGACACCAAACACAGCCCCCAGATCAAAGCGAACCAGCAGCCATTTCAAAGAATCCTGAAACACCCCCACAGGAAGCAGCTAAACCCCCCACCTAATAGATACACCATCCTCAAGCCCTGGTACAGCTGTCTGTTACAAGCTCACCGAAATAATGAAAAGTTAGTTTTCCTACCTGTGACTGTGGAGGAGTGCATTGAAAGCCAATCCATCAGACCAGCTGCTGGTGAAATTGATAACATTGACCTGTGGGTAATTACGAGTCGATTGGCGGACCCAACTCAGCAGAATCTTTTCACTGTTTGTCTGCTGCAGTCCGGCCATGATGTTTTTCATTACATCTTTGACCTGCAATGAGTGACGGAATTTCATCAATGATGGAACTTACTCATTAAAAGCTGATTTTTTAAATTTTTTTATACAAAAAACTTCAGTTGCCTAGATTTAAGCTTTAAAGAAAAACCTCCTAAGTAATTGCAGAACATACTTGGTGTCGCAGTATAATGATAGCAGTCAAGTCTGAATGCTTAAGGCAACTGGTATTGACTTGTTGGTCACCATTGCTGAGGCATTCAGCACATTCGTCCCTGTGCCATGTGAAGCATTCCATGCATGAACAGAGAAGGCACATTCGTTTTCACCACTAAAGGGAACAGAGTTCGTTCAAACCGAGTATTTCTCGTTGCAGTTTTCTTTGCTCTGGAAATATACTCTTACTTAATATAATACATTATAGCAAAAGTAGATAAAATGATGTAAAGCATTCTTCTCTCATTGACAGATTTGAAATAAGTACCAAGGCAAAATAAATGGGCTCAGTGCACAGCGGATAATGTTTTTGACTCAAATGTGCAAACTATATTTGCATACATGCATTTGGATGAAAAGTTAATTTCATCGCATGCATTAAAGAATATTGTATGTTTCATTTTTAATTTTTTTTAAATGAACAGTTAATATTCCTCTTGCATTGGAGAAAGCTCACCAGCCTACAGTTACTACTTTACAAAACCCCATTAATTCTGAGGTCTTCCAAAAATATGAGCCTGGAGTTTGACATAATGTAGTCGATTATATATTTCTTAGCAACTTCTTTATTAGTGAAAGAGCATCCAAAACTTCTATTAAGAAGTCTGTAATTTATTTTCCTGTAAACAAGCGCCTTTTAAATCATTGCTTTCTCCATATATCTTGCAAAGATTAGCAGCTCTTTTGAAATACTCCCCAAGATATAATTTAACTATAAAGTTGCTTATTGTTGCTTATTCACTTATGGAGTATATAATTTCATTATAATTCTCCACTTGGAACTGCTCTGCAGCCAGTATCAGTCAAAACCCAACATTCAGTGCAGAAGCTACCTTACAATAGAGGATGGACCACTTTGAAATTGTAAAAAACATAAGATAACATGCAGAAGATGTAATCTCAAAGAATAATCACAACAAAAACAATTAATTACTATGACACTGTAGAAAAAAAACAGATATCCTGTTACTGTTCAGTCTGATAAGTTCCTTGCTAGTTTCACAGTAATTAATTCAATCATTTGAATAAGTGAAGATATGAATTGCTAAAAGAATATCTTGTTTTTACATCTCAGATGCATCCTAGCCAAGGAGTATCAGTGCCTTCAATTTGCCTTTTGAGACTTAGGTATAAAGTTAACTTTATATGTTACTAGTTTCTGAGATGGGAGGACAAACTGAGCCTCTCTAAATTTCATGGGACACATTCCTGACTTTAGTCTAAGATTGTAATTTGCACCAATGAAAATTAATATAAAATTCAGTCAGATAAGGATAGCGGCATTTCATAGTTGCTTTCATTTCTACATCAGGAGACAGAAACTAAAGACTTTAAGAAAATTAGGAAGTACAGTCTTCAGTTTTGTTTCATAGGTCTGAGTGGGTATTTTTAGCTTCTCATTAATATTATTAGTATCTTCATTGCTGAGAGCTGCCCAAGCAGATTTATGTAATTCAGCAAGAAGCTAAAAGATTTGCTTCTTGTATTTCCAGGTGAAGCCCCTTCACTGCTATCAAAATATACAATCTTGTTTTTCATGAATCCAGGTGCTAAAAAGAAGAGAAGTTTCCAGATTAGCATCTATTGCACCGAACTTAAACAGTGTGAAAGACTAGAAAATATTGAAATCATGGTAATGGAGAGTTGTCCAAGCCAGGATTTCATTGTTCATTTTCATTTTTATCATGTGCTTGTATTTACAAATGCAGATTTATCTGAATATTAAAAGCAAACTGTAACATTTGAAAATATAACACACATTCATATAAAAGGATAGCTGAATGAACGCAGAAACACAAGATTTAGAAATATAAAAATTCACGACCTATCGGAAAGATCTCGTGTTTGAATTTACATTAACACAAGAGAAAGCAGCATTAAGTATGAACAGAGGAAATTACGCAAAGACAAGAAAAGAATGGGCCATCAGGAAGGCAATTACTCAGAAGAATCCAGGTGGTAGTTTTCCTTTTAACTTAAAGAGATGAAGCCAAACACTTAGCATTTATTTCTACTTTTGAGTAAACGAATACAAAATAGATTAAAACTCATCTTACTGAGTTTAATACGTTGACAATGGATAGAGATTTATTCTCATTTTCCTGCATTTCTCCGCAGCAATAAAGACTGATAAATTTATGACTTTGTGTTGCCTCCTAGGGAACCGGAGGCATTTAAAACAACAAAGTAAACGGGTCGATCTCATCCTGAAAGCTGACATCACTTCCTATTGAGTGAGAAATGGTGGAAAGCTCCACTTCTACAGCTGGAGCCACCTTGTCCGCCTGAGCATCCTGAGGAGCACTGTCATCCCTCCCAGCACCTCGGCAGCACCACAACGCACCGTGCCACGTCATGTCATGCCATGTCAAGTCATGTCATGCCATGTCACGTCACGCCATGCCACGTCATGCCACGTCACGTCATGTCAAGCCGCTGCAGGTGCAGCACTACGCTGCCCGCAGGATGGCTGCGCCCTGAAGCAAGATCAGCGTCCGAGCGGAAAAGTGCTGGCTGACATTGAGGTTTGAAGGAAGCTTTTTGAAGGCTTCTCGGTTAAGACATACTGTTCAGAAACAGTAGCATGTAGAGGTGCATTCGTGTCAGCCTGAAGAGCTTTTGGGTGGATAAGCTTCCCTCAGGATCCAGGCTCAAAAACTACAGCCATTTCAGATGCTCTGCCTCTTGCTGTCAAATGATGTGTTGACCTCTGATAGTCATTTCTTTGTCACCTCTCCTTTCTAATGCAATATAGCCTGGCAGGAAACAAAGCTTTAAAGGTGTAGGAAGCTCTGACTTCCAGAGAACAGAACTACTTGCTTTTCCTGGCAAATGGACCTGTACTACAGCAATAAGAAATGATTCAATTTTGAACAGAAGGGGCAGGGAAGGGCAACAGAGACACCACCAAGATGACTTCGGAAACATCAAACTGCCAAACGGAGAGCTGTGAACAGAACGGGAGCCCTGCTATTCCCATCACCGCACTGAGAAGTGCCCAGGCCTGGCCCACGGCGGCAGCGGACCTCTGATCTCTCCGCTGCAGGACCACGTCCCGGAGCCTGGGCGTGCGTAGCTGTGGGCGTGCGACTAGGAACACAGCATGATCTCAGGCTTGCACTACATCTGTTTCACCTAAAACCAACACTCAGGCGCGTAACTTTTTATAAACCTGGCAGTTGGCTTCAGGATGCCAGCCCCTAGAAGAGAGGGAGGGAAGAAGGAGAAAATCTAAAAAAATTGTTCTTAAAGCAAGGTGTTTTCATTTTTCTCAATCAAATAGGGACCTTACAACTCCCCAAAAGAACAATTTAGTATTATTTACTTGCTATATTTCAGGTATTCTGGCTGCATGGATTACTTTTTTATAGCTAGAATCCACTAAACTCTTTCAAAGCACATTTTAAAGAACTCTTTTAAGAACGATTTTCATCGATGTTCCAGACACCTATCAAAGTAAAGGGTATTCTTTGCTCATTGATTCCGCATGGACTGACAGAACTGTTAGGATTTCATTTCTACCATTACAATTCAAAACAAAATAAAATAGTAATTCCAATTACAATACTGGTTCTGCAACAAGCGCACAGCAGGCCTGATGATTTTAATAGGTCTCCAAATGAGGCTGACTGTTGAAATGCACCTCTCTGAAATATTTGCCTTATGTATATGCCTATTATTTGGGTTTTTTTTATGAAGAAAGTCAAGATTTTGGCTCTGACTCTTACCAAAGATTTTTGATAGGTTTTTTTTTTTTTCATGCTCTACATGAAAACAAGTTTTCTCTTAAAAACAAAACAAACCAACTTGCACACTGCAATACAGAATGCTTTTCCAGTCTTTGTCAAATATCACGGCTCAGAAATTAATAGTCTTGTTTTGTTTTTGCTTAAATGTTAATGCTGCAGTGAGGTTGGGATCACAGAACTGTGAGAAAGAGGGCAGCAGCTTCACGGAAATAGAAACTCAGATAGAGTCAGTACCATAAAGAGCTTTGGCAGCAGGTGCTCAACTCAGAATGATGGTTCAATTCCAGTGAAACTTTTAATAAGAATCTGAAAAACAGGCTAGATAAGAAAGGACACCATCACCACAGGGGATACGGAAAGCCACAAGATTTCTACTGAACGGAAACGAGAGGCAAGAATGAGTCAAATCTTGTCTGCTGCAATGCCTCTACCACCGCCTCTCCTCAATAGGACTGCTGCTATCCACTCGGACCGGTACTGTCTCAAAATTCCATTCATGCACCTTTCTTCTAGCACCTTTTTTTTTTTTGTTTTGGTTTGTTTACACAAAGAGATTGACATTTTTGTAACGGACGGTCTTCTTGTCATATATAAGTACAGTTCTGCCCTAATGTGGTCCTGGCTGCAGGATGTGAAACTGGAAAAAGCTTCTTGCCTGTTCATCTGCAACAAACTAACTGCCCACACAACAGGTATCTTTTTTTCTTTTTTTTTTTTTTACATGCAGGCAGATAAAATTCCTCTAGGTGGAAGTCCATTTCAGGACTGCAAGTTATTGGAATCAGAAAGTGAAAGGATTTGCAAAAGCAGGATTGCACCATCAAACACAAACTGCACTAGTAGCATGCACTAAATCAGCTACCCTGTGTCATATTATTTATTTCTTTTAGGCCTCCTACAGACTACAGATAAATATAGTAGTCTTGATAAGGTATCACAGGTAACGAGATGTTTTACCCAAATGTAGACAACTGGCAGATAAGTCTGGTTGCCCTGCGCCCAGAATTTAGTCTTTAACAACAGCTCGACGTGCTTCCAGCTGCTTAGTGCCAAGAACAATCTCTGATAGGCAAAATGGTACCAACGGGAAGAAGCACTCGTTCTTAAGAAATTCAGTCTTGTTTCTCTAGCAGTGCTGTCAATATGTAAGATAGTACCAACCTATAAACAGGGCAGATCAATCACGAACATATTCTAGATCATGCAAATCACTTCAAAACTTGAAAGAAAATCTGGAGCAGAACAAAGGCTTTTTCCACAGAAAAGAAATAAGAAAATTCACTTTGAACTCTTTCAGTCCTTTGAGGGAAACAGGCAGCAAACCAACATCTCCCGAGTTTTGTTTAAAAAGAGAAAAGCCCGAGTAGAAAACGGGCCTTATATTATTTTTTAATCATTCATTGTTATGCAACAGCAACAGGGTAATTATATAATAATGGCTGCTTCTTGCCAACCAGGCTTTAGCTACTCTTTAAACTACAAATTGAAACTGAATTCTAGCCAAATTAGAAATTTATTTACAAAACTTTGAATAAAAAGAGAAGTCCAGAACATGTAAGTCACTTCCTTTCAATAATCCATGAATAGAACAAACCAAAACACAGTATACAAAAAACAAAGTATAGGCTAAACATGGACCGAATCATGATGACTACGCTCAGAAAGTGTCACACCTTTAACCGCTGCTTTGTAAATATGATCCCTGGACTTTTCATACACGGGTAGTTCAGCTGAAGTCACGGGTACCATCACAGCCGCTGTCACAGTTATCACTAGGCTCAAGATGAAGCTTGAAACGAATCATCTATGTACTGCAAGCGAGCAGCACTCTAAGAGCACACGCCTGCTTTCAAAAACCTCACCAGACTATAGCAGGGAGCACGTGTGTCCTCTGTGTGTGAGCAAGTATGCATTAAGAGGAATGAAAAACTGAAAGAAAAATTAATGAGTACACAGCTAATAGTAAAGCACATCTTTAACACTTTGCTTCAAGATAAAATATGAACAAATCAAAATACACATTTGAACATGAATAGTCATCTCAGTCCATAATTCATATAAATTAAACCACAGTGATTCAAGGATTATTGGTAAAAAGTCGCACAGCTAGGTTTCATATTCCATCTGCTCTAAGTCATTTGGAACAATGTTATGCAATTAAACTAGGAATACTGGAAAGAGAGACAAAAGAAGAAGTGATTTAACTATTCGCAGCTTTTCTGTGTTGCTTTCACTACAACATGTCCTGTAAAATTAGGAAAAAAAAAAAAGTTCCCTACTTCAATGAATGATGCACATGGGATTTTTGATAGGAGTGTTTAGTTTTTAATATAAAGTCTTTTAGGCTTCGTTTCCCACCATCTTTGCTTGGAATGCTATGAAAAACGTGTAGATTATTGCTTGGGGAACAGAGCCAACACAAATGGACAGACTCTTAGCCCAGATTCATGCAAACATACAGACTCAGGACATCTAGATTGTAGTTCTTTTTGAATTTTTATTTTACTGTCTCAGAATTTGTTTACTGAAGTGTCCTTATCTTCCATGCTGGTTCTTATCATAATCCCCCCTTTCTCTCTAAAGAGAAAGAAAGCTAAATGAGCCACATCTGCTTCAATGAATCGTCAAGAGTTGCAGCTTTTTAGTGTTCTAAAAATAATTCTTGGTGGGATGGGTCAGCAGCAAAAAGCAACAAATGCAATTGTTTCATTAAAAGATAAAAGTCACTCTTTCTAAGATACTAAAAAAAGGACTCTGAAAGCTATATATTCATGTTGGCTCTCTCTATCCATTTTTCTTACAGCAACTGTATTATATACTCCCTTGCAACGTCTGACTGTGAAATTAGAGTCAAAAGAGCTGCTGCTAATGCTCTAAAACCTATTTTATCTTCATAAGATTCTTAATATCCCAGATAATATGTAAACAGACAGCCATAAAACTTGCTGATTTAGGACACTGTTTGCAATGTCTATGTTCACTTTGTAGGTTGTGCCTGGATAATAATGGAAAAAAAGACGAGTGGAATAAAGGTACTTCATGGAAAGTAAGCAGCAGTGCCACTCACCTGCCAGTGGAGGATTATATTCCAGATCAAACCAAGGGTCAGCTTATGATTCCCATCCACAATGTCTGAGCTCCCAATATTTACCAAATCAACCTATTTAAGACACAAAAGAAATATTTGTGTAAGATTAATAGCAAGCATAAGAGGTTGGTGTTATTTTCATACATTTGGTGTTAAACTTTCTTTGTGGTGAGGGAGAGGGAGGGATGGGCTAGGGTAAATCTCCTTTGGTTTCTGTTGTTTAGTAAACATCTAACTCATTTTATAAATGGCACAATTAATGTGCTGGCAAAAAGCAAGCAGTGATCTAGGGTTCCAATTATTCCAGCTATAGCATGTTGTGAAAACATACAATTAAAAGTAATAGTTAATAATAACTCAAAAATCTTTTATATTGAGCCTTTACAATTACAAATCACAAAACTGATGGGTGACACAGAAAAAATTCTTGTATTATGCTCCATACTACCTTACATAATATAATTTGCTGAAAGTTACACACACATCTAAACACTGTAAGAACCTACAAACCCAAGATGCTGTTCAACATATTTAGATTAAAATATAAATGATTTTGCTTTAGTTAAATTCTACAAAGTATAAGGCAAGGCAGGATGTGTTCTGGAATAGAGAGAAACCAATGACTGTGATCTAAGCAAGTCTTTTCCACATTAGTTTGTCCAATACTGTTGTTTTCCATAATTATATTATGCATTTGCAAACTGGCATTTATCACCCTGGAATATTCTTTCCTCCACATGTGAAATGAACCTTCACCCTCCCCCACTTTTTATGCTATCTAAATAAGAACACCAAATTCAGGGATGCGAGTGCAAGACAATACTAAGACCTGCACTTTTGCACGGAAATCATGACACTAAAATTTGCATTCTCACTGTTTCATACTTGCTTTTTTTCATGGTCAGAACTGATACTTGTATGGCAAAGTACCTCATTCCCCCACACATTACAGCCTGCATATCTCTACTGTACTTCTGGAGCTGTTTGAAGTTGCATATGTAGAATGACTAAAGGTTTTGCACACTCCAAACAAGCCTTTTTTTTAAATTTTTTTTTTCATTTCAATGCATCTGTGTACAGGTCATTTTTATTAATCATATACAAGGCAGATAGTTTGTGAAGGACTCTAAAAATCTCTAAGAACTCTTTTCTTTAAGAATGCATCATTTTTTACTCAAAGCACGAGACTGTCAATTCATTATAACCAAGTGTCTTGAAACATTTCCCAAGTGGAACTTAGACTTTATGTCCTAAATTTCAAACGGGGTCCATGTAGCAAGTGGGTATCACCTACACGTTCTCCAGGCCAAACCCTCCATCTGTTTTTGGAAACGGAAGCCTGAAGACACAGAGCCTACATCTGTTTTACTGAAACAGAGGAACACTTCCCAGTTTGCCTCAGTATTCCCTGAGGCTGTACTGGGGCAACCCCCCGCCCCAACTCTATCACCTTTCCATAGGAAAAAAAATAAATCTGTAAAATGGGTTGACTGGAAGCAGCAGCATTTTTCAATCTGTTACCACCCAGATAACTGCAGAACCTCAGCACCAGGATGGCACATACCAGCAGAAAAATCTGGATTAGTCACAGGCTTTAAATAGCTTTAGAACCATTGATTTTGCATTCCTGCAGTCACACAGGAAATCACTCTTGAGATATTTTGAAGGTTAAGGAAACTATTTCAGAGGCAGATCTTTTGGATTTATTATATATATATGTATGTATATATAGACACACTATAATAATTTTTATATTGTGTATAGCTTATAAGGTTTTAATTATGTGAATACGATGGCCATTGGACGACCACTTCACTTTCTAAAACAATGCTTTTTCTCCTATATTCTTCAATTGGAATACTATTTGTTTTCGTTCTATATTTAAAAGGGACTATCGTTGTGTTCTGGAAACTGAATGAAAAGCACAATAATGGAGTTAGCTGACGTAGTGAATAAATACTTTTCAAAACATTTACTATGAAACTTTGTAACCATATTCCAGGTATGCAATCAAAACCTTCTTGTATACTGTGAAATAACGTATTGCTGGGGTTTTTTTCAACAATGTCAAATATTGCAGATTCTGAAGAATTAGAAGCTTTTTCTTCTATTTATTTATATGAAATTCCATTTATAAAAAGAAAAACCAAGCTGGAGGTCTTTATGCCAGTCTTACAAGGTCACTTTCATTTATGCACAAATCTTCAGATAGATAAGCATTACCTTAGATAATCGATAACTTTATTCAGCAGCTGAACTCAAGCATGTTTAGTGACCTACTGCAGCTATCAAGAAATCCAATATAATATGTGGCACAGAATACATTATCACTGTTCCATCACATCTTACTGTTAAGTTTAAGTGAATGTTATAGTTTATTTGAATTTATTCTTGAGAAGGAGATATGATATAATTAGTCGGCCACTGAAAATGTCTGCTAAAGTTATGGGTCCATTAGAATGCTTGCATAAGGAAGACATTATGAGAATATTTACTCAAAGATGATGCACAGGATACTGGTTTGAAAAGTCAATCTTGACAAAGTAGAATGGAAAGTGGTTTTGATATGATTCATTTCCTTAATGTTATGAAGCATAAGGAACAGACATCAATGAAAATTTACCCAAAAGATTTCTTGCGGGAAAAGCCTCAGTTTTTCAGACTTCATAATCGTCAGTGCTTGTGAGCAGGTATTTTCACAGGTAGCACCTTCTAACCAGCTATGGATGACTTCTTGTAATTAAACTTTTAAAATGTATTTGAAGTACCATGCATTACCATAAAATTGTGTATGTTGATCTGTCTTCAGAGAACATCCGTTACAGATATATTACTCAAATATTTGCCGGCAGAGGATTTTAAACTCTTTAAAATACATTCCATTCTGGTGCTGAACCACAAAGTATCCAAGTCACATCAAATAAAACTGCCTTGACTCCAGCAATTGTATACTATAGGCCAGAGTTTGATCCAACACTTAGAAAGCATTAAGTGTGCTATCTATAGAATGTTCTGACCCTGTCTGGCTGATTACTTACATTATTTCTCCGCAAAACCTGCAGTGCTTTGTTGACATTGTTCAGAGCATGAACTCTTGTGGAGCCCTTTTCTTTTGCCTACAAAGAAAATAAAACAAATTTGACTGCCCAAAATCAGAAACTAGAATACACTCTATGTGACTCAAATCTTATATTACACCTGCAGTTTTCTATTTCATAGGTTTAGGACAACAACAGTGAGAATATTACCATACATCATTCATAAGCAGCTTTCCAATATGAAATAAAGGTAATTGTGAAACAAACTGGATCCACAGCTGGAAGGTAATCTGGTAGCTTGACATTTTTCAGTGAATGAATCATTGAAATGTACACAAAATCAGATAATTCCAGATTTTTTTAATTATGATTAGTTGTCTTCTCCGTGGCACAATTTAGGAACATTACTGTGACAACCAAACAGAGAAGCATTGGTTTCTTTAATATTTATTTACAAATATATTCTCTCTGAATTTTGATTCTCAAACTCACAGCCTGCTTCACTACTCTCTTGTGAGAAAGTTTCAGAGAAAGATCCCAAGCTCACAAAGTCCAAGCAGGAACACAAAAGGGATATTCAAAAACACATGTGATTTGTCACTTCGGAATTTCTGGGTTAATAACAGCAAGTTGTTCTCTCTCTTCAGACACGTACAACTCAAATACACGGACTGTATGTATGAAATTTATTAGCCAAACCATTCTAATTCTACACATGAAATTCTATTCCTTGTTTTTGGCAGAAATACCTAGCCATAAATAATTTCTGAATTCCAGCTAAAAGCTAAATGAACCTTGCCTCAGTCTTATTTCTTTTTGCCACACTTCCTTAATAAGTGCATATAACAAACTAGAACATTTTCAAGTAATGCCTAGCAAAGGGTTACTGACTAATATAGTTCTCAGTCACAATGTTTCCTCAGTTTCAAATGAAAGTCAAAAATATTCAGATCCCTAAAAAATAGCTTCCACAGGCCCTCATCAATGGCAGAAATTAATGAATACCACCTACTACAATTATCACAACATCAAGACTTCAATATACAGTTAACATGTTAATATACACATACAAGTTTTTGGCCTGTAAGGCATTCCAGGAGCTCCAGAAGTCTTCGTCCATCTCGAAAATCATTAAAGAGATCTTCAATGTAACGTCTTCCAAACTGAAATGAAACAATGGCTTTAGTTAGTTCAAACACCAAAAAAAAGGAAGACTCAATCTGCTAAAAAAAGACCAGAAAGCCGTAAAAGCCACTGTCTTGCAAAGTGGTGTATTCCACCTGTGTAAATGCATTGTGCTAATTAAATATCAAATATGAAAGGTATGACACAAGGTAAAGGAGGAAAATATCTTGCAACTAAACTGATAGGATTCTTTCACATACATCTGTTTTTAACAGGGTTCTACGGCATAAAAGAGACTGGTGCCTACCTTATTTCACATATTTTTCTTATGGTAAGGAAAATACAGCCTTTATTCCCTCTTAAAATTATACTATTGATATCATCTGTGAGAAAGTGCTGCAGATCCAATAATTTATAATTTGTGCACATACCATTAATTCAAACAATTAAGCCAGAACTAAATACTAATGAAGCTAGAACACAAACTGAACTTGGCAATTAGGGTGCAATTCAGGAGAAAACTAGGAAAAATAATTTGCTGGATTAAAAAACCCAAACAACAAACCCGCCAATCACCCAGAACGAGATACCAAGTTTGAGTGCCTAGTAGGCGCTCTTTTACGTGGCAGAAACAAACTTGGAATTACACAGTGAGAGAAAAGTTTCAGGCTTATTCTAGTGAGTACCTAAGAAACATATCTATGTTCATAGGACATACTCGGAATTGTACTGAATCACGGCCTCATTACTGTAAGTGCCTAAACCACAATTTTGTACATACAGCAAAAGATGAAAGGAAATGCTTGGGATTTTCCCCCATGTGACAGTGGTAAAAGATTAATTTCTTTCTAAATTTCAAGCCATGTTTCTGATCTGATGCTTTGACTAATGCATTCAATTTTAAAAATATAGAAATACAGTTTTGTATAGTTTAGTCAACGTGCAACTTTTATATGTACCTATCATTCTTGACATATTTTTGTATGTATGAGAGCTATTGAGAAGCACAATAAAAAAAGTGATTATTCTGTGCAGTGCCAAGTAGATTCACATGTCCACATTATTACTAATTTGTGAAGTTTCACAGATGCCTTGATTGATTTGAGAGGAAGCATCTGTATTTTAATTTGCTAGAATTGACACCATGCTGACCTACATCGCACATCTTCCAACTTCCACAGAACAATATAGAACTGGGAATCCATATTACACAGAAAACATTTGCTTTCCTGTCAGCAGTGCTGTTCTGGTACTCACTGCAACACTCATTAGAGCTAGCTGGGAATTTTATGAAAACCATATTTTGTCAGAAAGTATCAATTCCTTTGGAAGTTTTCTTAAACAGAGGACAGAATTAAGGACCGTTTCCAGTGCTAGACTCATTTTTTCCCCAATCAATAAATATTTATGTGTAGAGCACAAACTTTAGGGATATTGGCTGCTCTGGCATGACTCCTTCCCTCTTTGTTTCTCTCAACTGCTCTTCTGAGGCAGAAGCTCCTTTCAATCCCTTCATTTTTAGGTAAGGTCTTGTTTCTGTTTCACAGAGCAAACAAATCTGAAAGATCAAAAGTTGTCTACAGCAGTGGGAATCCTTGTTTTCTAGCCAGTTTTCACACCCTGCACACAACTCATTCCAACTAAGCTAATTTCGAGTTAACACACGTGCTGTCACTTGACTACCTAAAATATCTGTAAACCAGTACTGAACAGATTCACATAGGATTTACTCACCCTGCTCAACCTCTTGAATTATCTGTTTAACTAATAGTCCTCAGCAACTTTTATTTCCTGCCTTGCATGTAGTATAAGAGATAGTTTTGATAAAACGGTTTAAATTATGGTATGAATAATCATGTGCCATTATGCAAGTCAAGTCATGCACGGTATTCCTGAAGTTGTCTATTTACTCTATACAGCACAAATTTAAAATTGAAACATATGACTAAATCAGAGAGACTTTATTTTGTTTCCTAATCTTGCAGAACAGAAGTCATTTTTGCAGAGAGGAAGCACAAGACCTATGCACTTTTAAGGGAACATTTTAACATTCTTCAGAAAGTTGAAGTGATCAATAGGCCCTTCTGTAACACTGTGAAAGAGTTGTTCCCATAATGTTACTGAATCACTCTGAGAATACGAGCACAATGACATTCTGATAATAGAATATAATTATATTGCTTTGTACCATAAAGGGAAAATAGAACTAGCGTTCATAACTGCCTGTGTGTCTGACTTTCTTCCTTTTTGCAGCATTTAAGCTATTCATAAAGTTTAGGTTGAAATCCATCTAGGAGAGCCCCAAATTCTGCTTATTAGAATAATACGTTTTGTTTTGTTTGTTTTTTTTCTTTTGGTAAGCCTTTCAGAAAGAAAATAAAGACACAGCATGGTAGTACCCCCAGCAGAACATATTAATTACAAACGTATTACAAGTAAACCTTAAAACAAAAGTTACCATTGATTTTTTAGGGTCTTGGAAGTATACCTTCCATTAATCAGCAAATAAAAATACCTTAAGACACCCTATACTACTGCTACACATATCATCCTTGACCTGAAGAAGGTCGCTATTTTTCTGGCAACAGGGTAATTAAGTCTTCGTTCTCAAATAGATTGAATGTTTTCACTAGATCGACATTGCAGTACGTCTTCAGAAACAAAGGGCTCAAAGATGCATCAAATAAATTCATTGTGTCATTGAAAAGTGCATCTTAAGTTGTACGAAGCTTTGAAAACAATGAAAAAACAAGCATGGCTAGTCAATGCCTTGCCAAAACAAATGCCTAGTCCTTTATTATAAATTCTTGTTGAAAATAACCTTGTTTAAAACTTTTTTTAGGTTGTGACCTACAGCCACTGCCCTTTACCTACAGAGGAATGAAAATGTTCAGAAGAATCTCCTGTACCCTTTGTATGCATGTTGATTTGTTAGTCTCCCTATATTACAAACTTATCCAAAACCTACTTTAAAAAAATGCCCAAAGCAGCTGCATGCTGGATTGTTGGCTGACGGTTTTTCTTTTAAACCCCACAACGATGGAAGAGATGGGGGAAACAAGAGAGAGTACAGGACAGAGGAAGGACTGCAGATCCTGAACGTGAAGCATTGTGCAACTTTTCTTCAGTGTGGTACTAACTTCCCAACCAGCAGTTTGACTGGCAGCAATATGAAACTAGAGATAACTGTACGATCTTAATCAATATATAAGCTATTTATAACATTAGTCAAGTAGGTCATCAAAGTAATTATCTCTTTCTTCCTTATTTGCTTGTTTCAGGGAGACCAACAATTAATGGAGGGCTTTGAGGGACTGGAGGCAGGGTTGAAAAGGCCCATGAGAAAAAATATACAGAATAAAGAAAAAGAGGGAATAACTGTCAAACTGAAATTTGTATTTTGGTGCTCTGTAATGACAAGTTCCTGAAACCCCTGTGTATGCCTGCATGTTTTATATGTATGTATACCTATAGCTTTGTATGCATGTTTTTAGGAAAATACTGGG
>JANZLQ010000061.1:13547980-13558413 GCA_026212715.1 Elanus axillaris | reverse complement strand
GGGGGGGAGAAAAAAGGAACAGAAATTACTTTCCAGAAGTAGGACCAACCAAATAAAAATCTAAGACAGAAATTTGTTAGAATCTTCATGACTACAAAGACTCTAGGGATTTAAGTATATGGCAGTTTTATGTATTATTTTAACCTACTGTCTTCATGTTAAATAAAGGTCAAAACACAGACAATTCTCTTGGTCTAGCTGATATGGCTGTTGGCTGCAACTGCTGATCTTTACGTAATATAAGACCTGAAGGAAATCCAAAGGATTTATTTTGAAAGAAAATCACCCCCAAAAATGTGATACAGAAGGGAAGACAAGATTCTTGTTTTATCATGGATGAAATTAACCCTCCAACTTAAATAAGGACTGAGGAAAGGAATTCACAAAATGCATTTGTATGGAAAAAAACTCCTACACTACCATGGTGAACTACACAAGCTTTAGTCTTAGAATTACAGGGTAATGTACAATTAACATCTCAGGAGAACATGGGAATTTGCAGAAGAGTCTTCCCCACAGTGTTTTAAGGGAGTAAAGAATATTTAAGCATATTCCATTCACTAACTCAACTGCATGTACATGTATATGTCAATGCATGCAGATATTCTAGAATGCTCTCAGTATTAGACTGAAATAATATCTGAAGTGTATTAGTTATTTTCCAAGCTGAGACAGCAACTTAACCAATCTTATGCTAAAGAATGCTATCTAAAAAGACAGAAGCAGATGGAAAAGAAAGAAGAAATTTAGGAAACAGACTGAAAGTAAGTGTTGATAGATAAATGCAGTAGCAAACTTTTTGGTGTGAATATATTTAGAAATCTCAGAACATCAAGTTCCATCCTATTCATCTCACTACTGTCTACTTTCATTGTCATTCCTGTGTTCTTTCCAAACACTCTATATTAGACCTCATTCTCTCTATGTAAATTTAACAAATAAATTTTATCAAACACGCGAACTATTTAATCAGCTCATTCATCGGATACATTATGGAAGAAGTTAGTATTGTGGGAAGAGTTACATGAAAAGCCAGTATTCCATGAAAAGCTCTCTGTTCGGAGCTACATGCAAACCAGTCATTGTGAAAGCGACACAGACAAGAACAGCAAATAGTTGAAAAATATCTTGTCCGGAGAAGCTACAAAGAAATCCATTCATGACCATTGACTCTCCTATTGCCCAGTGTGCAAAAAATTATGAGTCGGAGATCCAAAAATTCTGATTAGCATAAAACTGTCAGCAGACGTTATGTTTTAGAATAAATTAGCATAGGCAAATCCTATCCGAAGGAAAAACAGAGTTGAAGGGAGAGGAAATATGAAGGGGAAGGATTTGGGAAGGGAGAGGAAATGGAAGGAGGGGAAGAGGATTAAGTACAAGTCATAACTTAATTTTTCTCTCATAAGCACAAAGGCTAGAAATATATTTCCATTTGCTGAGATTCATAAACACACAAAATTTCAAGCAATGGGTCCATAATTACAAGTCCAGCAAAATACATGGTAACAGAAGACTGTAACACAGCTACTATTTGAGGTTAACATGCATTTATTTTTTCTGTTTTATAAAAATGCCATATGCTAAATACTTTTCCCCAGTTTTTCAGAAAAATTACAGGGGGTAAAAACTTGGCTGAGGGAGAGATCTCAGACTTTTCATTTTCCTTTGCAGGCAAGTATGTGTTTAGATTACACTTTTCATTTGAGGGCAGAGTAGACTGTAAGAAGATTATTACAGTAAGACAAGTTGGATGCTATTTCTCATGCATTTTACAGTTTTATTGGCTTATTATTATCAGTTCATCTGGGAAATCTAGCAACAGAAACTATCAACAGATGGAGAGAGACAGAATAAATTAAAAGAGAAAAAGGCACTGTAAAGACAGACAATCAAGGTTAGGCATGGCACTAGACAGAAGAGTTAAGGTTATATTAGGCATAAATAGGAAAAATCAGCTTACAATAAAACTAGCGGACACAAAAGTCCTTCAGACTCCCGCAACAGGTAAATCACGGAGGCCTTAGCTTGGGGCTAGACCTGTGCCTCCAGGAGGGGTGGAGACGCGGACGGCAGAGCCTGGAAGGGAGCTGCACTGCGGTCCAGCTGTGCCCCCAGCGTGCTGGGCTGTGGAACAAAGAGACAGAGGTGCCCTGTGGTTTGGCCGGGACCTCAGGCTGCCGATTGATTACTAAAAAAATGAAAAGACAAGATACAATCCAGAAAGGCAGAAGGACGTAAGCCATAAGTCTTCACATAAGTTTTTCAAGTAATTGTCTCGAGTTCAGTTTGTAAATCTGGAAATTTTGCTGAATAGACATCGGTAGGGAAGAAATAAGAACTTGGTTGGCTTACAGATGTTACTCTTAGTGAGACTAAAGAATCACTCTTTTCTTGCAGTCAAAATATTTGATGCCTCACTCTGTGAAACAATAAAGAACAGCTATTGAGCTAATCTCAACAGATCTTTTAAGTCGGTTTTAATAAAAGAGGGATTATTAATACTTGCTCTTGCTCTGCTAAATATATTAAAGGTTGAATTTCTCTCCCCAACATCCTCGTTTACAGTTAATTCAGTTCTGCTGGGAAGTTCCATGAAAGCGACTGACATTTTCTTTCATTGATGCTGGATTACTATTACAGCAGCAAAAGATATCGTCCCAGTCATGAGGGAAGAACGATGTACCAGACGTAGTTTAATTGGGCCATAGCTTTACTGACTCATGGGGAGCACTGAGCAATAACTTGAGCCACACGAGCCATCTTTTCTCCCTTCATTCTTTTCTCCTGTTAGAACATGGAGGCATCCAGTCTGCGGCAGGTGAAACTCTACGCCGGCCAGCTGGAAGTCAAGCACTGCACAAGCAGTTTGCCTCTCTGCTGTCAGAGTTCTAGCCTTTCTGGTAGACACCTTTTTTTGCAGTCTAACTTCAGCTCTCAAGGAATTACACAGAGGAGTAACTGACGAATGCCGGTATTTAAAAATTACTACTGCTGACACCTGAGAGGAAGGTGTAAACCCCTCCTCTAAAGATGCCGCACTCTTCTCACAGGCCACAAACCAAATATTACTGTGCATTTCAACGTGGTAGCTACCACAAGGCCCAGAACACCCAACTCTACCCTGTAAGAGGGATCTAGGGACAGGTCTTACCCGCTGTCTGAAGGTGGCTCACGTTGGCGGCACAAGATACGTACTCCCAGAGTAGGAGCCGGTTTCACGTCAAGACCCTGATGCTCATGTAATGACACCAGACTCTCCTGGCACTTCAGTTCTTGTAAAAGGGTGTATTTCTGTCAGCACAAGGAATCACTCTGCTTATCTAGTGTCATTACAGAGAAGGCTACTCAACCCCCCAAGTTTCTGAAGAATACCTTGTTATTTCCATTTTAAAAGAAATCAGAAAATCTCTCTGCAGCGGCCACACATACCCAGAACCGAAATAGAGACGTATCGACAGACAGAGTTATGTTAGTATAGCTATCCCCGGTTTTCTTAGCTCTCAGAAATTTGTCTCTAAATTAAATGTATATAAAAGAATAAGCAAATAAGTTCGTCAGAGTAAATCATATCTCATCTTTGCTTTACCCTCATCTAGCGCTTACACAAGGACAGAGAGGTGCAGAAAGTTCTGACGTCTAAGAAGTAGGAGAGCTAATAAACAAGTGAAGAGCAATCTTACCGTGGTCTCCAATTATTGTATGGGCTCTACAGATAATCTCTATTATCTCCTCAGTACACTTTATCATACTCTTCCAAAGCCAGTACATAAGGCCTTCTGAGACCCAATATGCAAAAATATTTTCTTTGTAGAGTCTTCTAATTTACCTTTCCTTTGTTGAATGCTACTGAAAGATTAATTATGTGATAATTAAAATATTGGAAGTTTCATCATGCATAACAGAACTTCCTAAAGTTACGTTGAAATGCTCCCCATCCTTGGGATCACTGCAATTCATGAAGCTGAATTATTTTCTCTGTTCTGAAAGCAAAGGGAAACCATTCTTTATTAATTAGACACATGGCAGTTTAAAAGTCAAAGACAAAATAGCCATTATCCATCCTATTTTCATATAAAATTTCCTTACGAGGTTTATCCAATACAACTCGAATTCACTTAAATTAGACATTGTCTTATCTATTAATGCCATTTGAAAATGAGATTTTGAAATTAATCACATCACTAACCAGATTATTTTTTTCCAGATTCAGTGTATTCTATTTTTCATAAGAATGAAACTAGATTAAGAGCAGATATTAATTGTAATAGCATGATAGTATTAAAAAACTGAAGATGTGTTTGGAACAACAAAATAAAACCTACTGATACACTCTCCAATTAGAGCAGGAAAAATATAATAATTTCAACAGTAGTTTTTTAATAGCACTACAATATATAATATTTCAAAAAGGTATATAATTCATAGTGTCGATTGCTAAAATGAAAAGATGTATTTTCAGTAATTTTCATATTGGTTTTCAAAAGGTTAACTATTCCCATAGAAGAAAATATCTTATAAACAATTGATATCGCTCACTGTGTGCAGACCATAAACACGCAAATCAAAGCATGAACAATATTTTAGGCAAAATTTGATGGGCCAGTTCTAAGCTGAGAGAGCTGGTATAGCCACCTCTGGATAACCCCACCTGAATGTGGCAGATTTTAATGTAATCAGTTATCTGCTAATAAAGAAATAAACAAAACCTTATTTCATATATGGTGCATATATTTCACACATAAGTATGTATGTCCCCTTTAAAACCTGAAACAAGACTGGTTATTCCCTCTGTGACAGGTTCAATGGAAAAGTATTTTTTAATGAAAAGTTACCTCTATTGCAATTTCAGCACAGCTTTATCTGAGACACAGAGCAGGTGAAAAAATTACCGAAGTGGCTCACAGATGATGAGGACAAAGATTTGAGGATTATTCGACTCTTCACTTGAACAATGAAAGCTACACTGACCACCCAGATAATTCACACTCCTGTTACTTAGGATTGTGAAGTGTACTGTGATAGATTTTCAGTTCTACTACCAACTTGAGCAGGAATTCAACTTAATAAACCATTCAACAGCTCAACTTGTGCATTAAAAAACACTTCTAAGTGTAAAAAAAAGAAAAGGTGAGAAAACTGTCAAAACTTAGACAAAAGCTAACCAGTTTCAAAAAATATTAAACTGTTGCTCACTAAATACACCTATGCTAATCTGCCCAGGAATTATCACACAAAGTTTCTATTTGGTAAGCAGTGGATGTACAATGTTGGCATCTAGTCTTTTTCTTTTAAACAATGCAAAGCTTACAGGGATATGCAAAATAAATCTGGCAGCTATCTTTTTTCACCTGTTTAATCTAGCCAGCTAATGTCACTGAACCATTTCCTATTTTGCAGTATATTGTTGTGCAAGGTCATTAAGGACTGGATGACGGGCAGCGGGATCAAAAGAAACCTCCTGGAAGTGGGTATGGACATACACTCAGCAAGATCCTACAAGATTTGGAGAATGAAGCATGAATTCAGAGCCAAGGACAGAGGCACTTCTTTTGACAGGGCAGCTAGCTTCACGCAATCTAGTAACAGACTGCAATGAGCTTCTTTTGCTGCAAGTGTGTGTATAATTATACTTCCCACCTCCTCAAAGAAACATATAAGGGAGAAAAATAACATAAACTAACAACTAATTTTTTTGAAGTGTTATCTCAGACGTAATTTTCAATAAAAGATGAAATGTTAATTATATTTACATGTTCCAGAATACTTGTGGGTTTTTAATTTATAGTGGGTAGGGTTTTATAGCAGCATTTTTAAACAGTTCGAGCTGCAAAAATGAAACTGCAGGGTTTGTGAAAGGAAAAGCCAGCCCACTTTCCAATGGAGAAGCACAAACTGTATCTAGCAGATGCCAAATGCAACAATTTTGGCTAAAATTCTCATTTAAGGGAGCATCAGTTCCACAGCAGACTGTTTGCATGAACATTTGTTATTCAAGTAATTTCTTTTTCCATATGTGGGTATTAGAAAACAGAAAAAGGGTAATATCTTCAGTCTTGATTAAAATCACAAGCATTGGTGCAAAATCCTGGACAGCAGAGAAAGATTCTGAAATTTTTGTCTTCTGGCTTACTGATGTTCTGAATCTTAGAGAACAGTTTAGTATTTACACAGTGAGGCACAGAATACCGCAGGTACTGCGTTTCCTCACGTACGGAGACGTCCTTTCTGAGTGAATTTGGATTCTCCCTCTATTGGGGGACAGGCTTTAGCAACACATTTTTCATCAGTTTAGAGCTTAAATCCTGGGTGCAAAGAAAATCTGAGGTGTATAAATGATAAACCAAATTTCAAACATTTTACTTTGGAAGCCCTTCAGGTACACAGCCTCATCTTTGAGAATAAATAAAACAGACAAACCTCCACTACTGTCTTTAAGTGTAACAGACAAATAGTCAAGCTTCTAAACAGGTGCAACTGTACTTAAACAAGACAAAACCACAGTAATTTTTATCAATAAGAAAACAAAAAGAACAAACTCTCTAATTATGAAGTGTTGCTATTGTATTACAAATCCCATATAAACAAGAGACTTCATCTAGATCGGTTCTCCAGTGACCAAGATGTGAAAGAAGCAAATGAGATACATGATTTAGACAAAGGTATTAGAACAAAACTCAGTTTGACTCTGCACAATGGCTCACATCCGAAGCAGCATCATTTCTGGGTTTGCAAAGTGGTGGCACTGCACACTGCGACTGATTTTGACTTCCCTTGGGAAATCAGCTTCCCCGAAGCACTGAAGAATGGGCTAGTTTGTGATAAGCCACCAAGGAGGTGGGATCTTCTCAGTCCACAGCAAAGTTAGGTCTCCCTTTAGAGCCAAAAAGCAGCAGTGAACTGCCCAGCTGAATTACCTGAGAACTGCCTTCGTCAGCATTGACATGGGGAATTCTGACCATTAAAGCTAATGTTCCTACTTCTGCAGCCTAAACTTTCAGCCTAAACTTACTGCTTCAGACACCTTTCTGAGGTAAGGAAGATGTCTACAGTTATCAGGGTCAACACAACAATTTGGCACGTCTCAGAGAAAGTACCTTAACTTGGACAACTGAGTAGACCTAAGTCATTGTAGCAAGTCATCCAGTTTGCTTGATTTGACTTTGTCCGTGAAGGAAGAGTGAAAGGCAAAAGTTCTGGCAATTCCGGTCATGCTTCTACTCCCACTAACTCTTTTTTTTTTTTCTTTTATTAACGTTTCTTGATTAGGAAACACCTGACCCCTATTTTAATTTTAACAAAACAAAAAAACCCAACAAAAACCCCAAAGGAACACTGAAAGGGAAGAGAGGTATCACACAGAAAAGAAATAAGTAGTGAAATGATGTACTCCGTCATTGCCAGTGAGAAATCATCCCCAAGAACAAATACATTTTGGTAGCCAGATCAAAAACAAACTCGTAGTGCATTTGAGGTAACACTGCTTTAAAACATATTTTTTCCAACATATTTTCATGGACTCAGCTGAACCTTTACTACTGACATACAAGTGAGTGACTCATCCTCCTTTCTAGAGGGTCACAAACATTTAGTCAAACTCTCCATTTTCTGGCACGTGCACATAGTCACCGCCTGTCACCTTGCTACATGCAGTAGTTAAGAATAGATTTGCTTACAATACTGGCATTTAAAGATGTAGCAATGGTAAAATCCATGCAACCACATGGTTGTTGGCTGGTGATCATTTTCACTTGGTGAAAAGGAAAGGCCAGTATTTATTTATGAAGAATGGAGGTTACTCCATCAACTTCAGTGCCATAGGGACTGTGCTTGTTCTTGCTGTCCTGTGTTGAAGCCCAGCTGAGCGGATTTACTGCATACGTATTGCAACCAAGAATTTTTCTGGGAGTTCCCCTATACCCACTGTAGTTATTCCCAACAAGCATGTTTGCAGTAAGTGGGATATTAATTTAAATGACACGCTTAAAAGAGCAAGTATACCCGCTCTGCTTGAGCTCAGGTAGGAATTTAAAATGGGTTCTTCCACTTTTTTCCCATCTGGAGAAGTCAAGCATAATTTTAGAGACTGAAAATCTGCCTACAGAAACTACATGGCTAATTAAAAGGGTACAGTTTTCCAATACAGTCCATTGTTTGGCTTAAAAATTCTACACAAGATATACAGCCCATTATCTAAATGTGAGCAATTAATTTTTATTTTGAAAAAAAACCCCACCAAACCCAACTGTTGCTTAAAAACACAAATTCCACTTGAACTACTACTAAAAATTAGTAGTCTGCTTTAGAGGCTATCCTCTATATGTAAAATTTCAAGACATTCAGAAGGAAATCCTAGAAAGAAAAAAGCAGTGAGAGGATCATATTTAAAAGGGAACAGCAGCACATACATGACACAGTGAAATGGCAGGAAATGAGAACATTAAAGACAAATTCTCTTTCTTTTGACAAATTCAAAAGAAATTTTGTCAGCCTGCTAGCCTGTCAACACAGGCTGCCCAGGACGAGCTGTGAGTGTGGCACCACTGTTACTCGAGGCTGCGATACCCCTGCTCCCTGCCACTGCCATTCCCTTACTGCACGACAGACCAGTCTACTCCTCTTCATTTCACAACCATTCCATTTTCTACTCTACATCAGTGATGAAGTCGATTTTCAAATTTTATGAATGGCCAGAAGCATGCTACAGTTGGATTTCACATTACTTGATGATATATGCCCATGACTCTAGCAGTCTTTAAAACCTGCACTTTTATTTCCCTATATTGGTTTTAGTAGTTTCTTCTTGGAGTGTTCCTAATGTAAATAATGTAATTTATGCAGGTAACATATATACTACAAAGTTTTCTGGCATCAAAAAGGATGTAAATTTTCCATTTTTCCTTCTCGCTGTCCACAACTCATCAAACCACACACAATTCTTCATATGGCAAATAAATGAAATGGTAACTGCTCACAATATTAGAAGACATTTTGGCTAGATACTGAATTGATGTTTTTATCAATATCACGATTCTGCACGTTATTGTCTGCATAAACATGTAACATATTTGTTATGTTTAACATAATAAGTTGCTGTGTTTTGGCTACCACTAGGTACATGCATATGTAACTCGAATCACCACAATTAATGATGGTAATTTAGTGAAAATGATTGGCATATGCCGCTTTTGTAATGTCTGGCAATAAATAACCCAGATTCCAAAGGAACTATGTACCAACTTGCATTCCTGAATCTGGATCCCTCTTTATAATTAATAAAAATAACAGTATGATCTGAATCTCTCTTTAAAGCCAATCATTAAAAATTGACTGTAGTATAGTGATTAAGAAAGAAATAAAACAAGACTTGGGTTTGCATTTTAGTTGCACGTTTTGTGTTAAGTAATAGCTTATGAATGGCTTCAGAAATCTGTGCATCTTTTTGTTGGATTATACCACATATTGTGCCCATCATTTAGCTACTTTAAAAAAATATGTATTTTGTACTGACAATGTAGGGTTCAATTCTAATCTCAATTTACCCACTTGGCACTCTTATAAAAATAGCACAGTGAAGACTGTAGCACCCAGCCTGAAACGATACAAAGGAAACAGATTACCAACAACCAGTCTACAAATATGTAACAGCAGCCTGAAGACAGTGGAATAAACCAGCATCCAAGAGGTACCAGCCAAGGGAACAAGCTAGAACAGATTGGTTCTCACATATGAAAAGAGCAAATAATCCTTTGGACCATGGAAAGCCATATATAAACACCAAAGATATGCAATGGAGCTTGGGGAAGATGTTTTTGGCTTCCTGACTCGAAATGCTGTTGAGCCCAGCCAGCTCAGTCTCAGAGGCTAAAATCTGTGGCCATCAGGGCTAACAATGTGGCATGAAATTCGTAGTATCATATACCCAAGGCTTGACCAACACAGCTGATCAGTGCTTGATTCTAAGTTATTAACCTACTGATTGCCTGGTAGTTGAGAACAAATAAACGATTTCAAAGATTTTGAAATTTGCCTGGTGTCTTGGTCACCCAGAATACTCTTCTTACAGGGTCCACAAATCCAACAACAATTGCAATGCATTAGCACAACGGATTTCCCAATGAACAGGAATAACCACTAACAGCTGAAGAAAGTCCAGAAGGCAAAAGTGAAAGAAGACAGTCTACTGGAGTTCCATATATGCAGTGCAGACCCTACCATCTTCTAAAATTAGCATTGATTTCTGATACTGAGAAGAGTTTTCCCAAAGATATCCCTGAAGGCATAAACCAAGGGAGTGTAAGAGAAAAGACATGGGATGGACAAATCTATTTTTCCTTTCTGGCTTGCCTGGGTGACTGTTGTGGAAGGTGGCAAAGCTGAGCTACGTGAGCACGTGGAGCACGCCCAAACGGGACGTAAACAGCGCGTGGCAA
>JANZLQ010000061.1:13515443-13547321 GCA_026212715.1 Elanus axillaris | reverse complement strand
GTGGGCTCCTCTCCGGAGGCGCCCGGTTCGAGCTGTTGAAATTTGTGCACCATAGACAGAATAAATAATGCTTTTTGCTTTGAAGGCCTTGATTAGAGATTCTGCTTCGGGGGAACCTAGGGTCGAGCCGGAGGGAAGAAGCAGTGCCCGAGGGTGAGTGTGTGGGGGTGTGAGGAGTGGGAAGGGGCACCCACCAGCTCACTGGAGTCGCCGGCTGCGGAGGGACTCCGGCCCTAAGCAGTTAATGTCTCTGCAGCTCCTCGACTGCCGTGTGAATGCTCAGGCAGCGGCTTCTCCCTTAACACTGAGGTTTCCAATGTTAGGACCTAACAGCCTGCAGGGCCACAAAGCATTTCGGCTAGGATTAATGCAACAGGGGACTTTATGTCTGGCTCGGCACACTTTTCGCAGAATTACTGGGCCTTCGGGAAGTAGCTATGCAGATGTCAGCACAATATATGGACCGTGTATAGACACGATGTGTGTAATATTGAAAGAAAGCAGGTTATACAATGCATGGGTTTATACAGTTCACGAAGTTTAACCTCGACTGCTGCTATGCTTGTTAATCAGATATTCAGTCTCCAATCCACATCAACACTAATTAGAAAGTGTTATTTACTGTAGAGTGTAGGCTTGCTCGGGCAACTGCCTGACATTAATTATTCCTTGAATGCTGGAATTTAAACAAAAAAAATGTAAAAAATGTATGAGTAATGCCAGTTTTGTTTAGTGTCACACAGTGTTAAATCAATGAGGACTATAATGAGCCTTTATTCAGAGATACTTGCAAAGTAAACAACTGTTTCGCTGGAATTCATTACTGCTTCACAAATTTGCTGTTATCCTCAAAGCTAGGTAACTTTTCATTCGACTTATAGGAAATTTAGCTATTTAACTCCTACTAAATGATTGAAGCCCTAAAGAACAATAGACATTGTGATCTGGGGACAAATGCCACCATCAGATTTTCATTTTTCCTGGCATGCAAACAAATTTTGTGCAGATTCCAAAGTATTTACATCGGTCTTAATAATTTTGTTGAACATTGTGGTGCTTCCACTTTAAAGCTCTTCTGTATGGGGACAGACTTCTTAACAAGGCCTGTAGCAACAAGACAAGAAGTAATGGTTTCAAACTAAAAGAGGGTAGATTTAGACTAGATATAAGGAGGACAATTTTGATGATGACGGTGCTGAAACACTGGCACAGGTTGCCCAGAGAGGCTGTGGCTGCCCCATCCCTGGGAATGTCCAGGGTCAGGTCGGATGGGGCTCTGAGCAACTTGGTCTAGTGGAAGACGTCCCTGCTCGTTGCAGGGGGGGTTGGACTAGGTGACTTTGAAAGGTCCCTTCCAACCCAAACAATTCTATGATTCTCCACTGGAACAACCTGAAAGCAAGTCTCCTCCTAGAGGGAGCTCTTCTACGAGAGTCCAAGATGAAACCTTCAGCAGGCTGCACAGTCTGAAAATAGTTTGAAATCCCACATATAAGCTTTTGTTATCCTACCAAATTGACAAATGGGAGAAATGGAGACAAAGCTCACTGAAACTCAAACATCCTCACTTCACTTAAATTTTATGTGCTGTGGTTCTAAATTAATTTTGTGAAAACCTGAACAGAAGTATTTAAAATAGACTTCATACTCCGTATTTTTCAGTTCTACTCATCACAATATAAATCTGTGTAACAACAAATCAGAATTAATTTCTAGAATGCATAAAATTTATCTTAAATGCAAAAATTAAGAGAAATGAGGTGATATAAAGAATGTTTCAGCAGAAAGATGACTGTTTCCTGTTTTAAAATAGTCCGTATGTGCTTTTAATTAGCTCAAATGAATCTTCGATAAACTGAAAAGATATCAGTAATCAAGTACGCATTTTAAAATGTAAGAGGTGTTTTGACTAACAGTTTGCTATTCATTCAAACAGCTGCTCTCTATCCTATGTTTCTTGGTTCACTGACATTTTTTCTAAAAACTGTGTGTCTTGAGAGCTCCAGTATAAAGTAACTGATTTTGAGTTGACTGCAAATCATGTAAAACATGTACATTTAAATGCATGGGAACCAAACCTTTTGCAATAATCTGTCTTATGTTAATTAGGTCCTCCTTAAAAGGATGATAACATTTATGATCAAAGCTCACAGTTTTCAAGATTGAATGGCCCATATGTGCTGCCTCGACTAAAAAATAATCGTGGGCATACTTCTACCTGGATGGCTACGAGAGTATATAGTGCTCCAAACTCTTAGACTATCTTTCTCTACACTGTTAAGTATAATCTCAAGACCTCTTTAATGTCCATGTGGTTTCACAGAAAGCATGCTAAGACTCATTTCACTGAAAGTGGGAAGTGGATAGCTTAGCGCCGTAAAAGAACAGAATTACTGTTCTGTAACACAGCGTGTAAATCTCGTGCCATAGGTTAAGATAGTAAGTGTTAAACTAGAGTCTTGGGGACTAAGGGAGTGTTAGGAATGTGAAGGTCAGATGCAGCTCCTACAAAAGTGACCATAATAAGATCCTGAGAAAACTGAACAGGACAAATGAAAGAACTACAGTGCTGGTCTTGAGGAATGCAAATTTAGTCTTATTCAAGAATTCCTGGAGATATTCAAGACTTGAGTGGACAAGGCACTAAGAAACCTGATGTAATTTGACCCTCTACTGAGTTCTAGAGGTCCCTTTGAACTGTAACTAGTCCATGATTCCATGGTCTTGCTCCTTTTTTGACAGAATTATTTTAAGTCAGTGCTGCATGCTGCCTATAAAATAAATCAGGTTCCTAACTCCCACTTAGTGGGAACACATTTCATGGAGCAATCAGTTAATGTATTATACAGCAAAGAAATTTTTATATCCAAATTGTATTAAAGTTCCAGTTTCACCTGAGTAATTGTTACAAGCCTGGATCTTGGGGCTGGAATATTTAAGATTAATGATGATAGAAGTAAGTCAAAAGTCCTCCTACATGCTAAATGTCAGTCTACAAATAACCTTCATAATTTTTCATGGATAAATAACTGATATGGCCATACTTCAGTAAGTTAGCAACAGAAAAAACTTATTCTAGGGATGGTCTCAAACAGGTAATCAATATAGTGGGGTTAAGAAGGGAGAATGAACATGCCTGAGAATTCTAAATGTAAAGAGATGCATATGAGAGCCTCTGGTTTCACATTCTGTGTAAGAACCATTCCAACAAACTCAAAATACAAAGCCTATTGAGTACCAGAACTAGTTTTAAAACATTTTTAGCATTATTCTTCCTACATGTGTAGCACTAGTCTGCCTGCAAGCAACAAACCAGTAAATTAAATTCATGAATAATTAAAGCAGATTTCTATTTTGTCATAAATCAAATCATTCTTCTGTGGGTAGACCACACTTTGCACCACATTACCTCTAATGACAGCAGAATCCCCCCCCCCCAAGGAAACGCAGCTGGCAGGGACAGACGTACATTCCACTCTGCCAGCTTATGGACATTAAAGTGAGATACAAAGCCTGAACCAGCAGAACAAGGAGCTGGTTTTCTCCTACATGAGAAATGGTAAGTAGTTCAGGGCTGCAGTATTTTTAAAAGACCCGTGCAGTCATAAGTGATGTCGTGAGTGAACAGCGTTTAACTGCACATTGCATCATCCACTAAAAGAAGCTGGGGAGGTCTGGGATGAAGCTAGCACAAGCAGAAGGACGCGATTCTTCACCCAGTAGTTAGCAAAGCTGTGGAGCCCTTTGCCAACAGAAGGCTGCAGATGCTAAAGCTGACCTGAATTTAAGGAGTTACTAAGCAAGTTCACAGAAGAGAAATTCACTAAAGCTTATTAAGCCTCAAAAGCCATTGGTGGATCAGAAAGTCCTTGAGTGTGAACTGCTGGAGACTGTAAGGTTACGGGGAAAAAACAAATCATGATCTATTTGTTCTACTGATATATTTTCCTTATCTTCTGCTTTTGGGCACTGCTGGAGACAGGATACTCAGCTCAATGACCTTTTTTTTTACCAAAGGGCTTTTCTATTTTGGTAAAGGACTTTTCTATACTTGTAAATTAAACCTGCAGCTGTCTGTAGTGTGGGGCCTGAACTGGTTTTGGCATGACATACCTTACTTCCATGTTCTTCAAACCACCCTCTAGGACTTCACATTGAGGGACAATATGCAGATTTTTCAATACAAGTATTCCAGGCCCCCAGCAGAATCCATCGGCATTCACTTTGAAAAACACCTACCCTGTTGGAACTTCTAACATTATCACATTTTTTTCTAATTTATCAACAGCTCGTCCAAGCAAAAGAAGTTGAAAAAAAACAAACTTATTTTGAGTTTTTTAAACATCAGTAGTTTTCAAATAGGCAATCGACTGAAAATAAAGATTCACTGATAAATCTCCAATAACATGCCACACTACCTCATTTTAATGTTCTACAGTTATTTTGCCTAATGAGGCCAAAATTTCTAAATGTATGTGGTTTAAGAACATAGTCCTTTAAAAAAAAATAAAATCATAAGCTTAGCTTACTAAACATGAAACTGTGTAACAAGAAAATGACATCTTGGAATTTGAGTATTCCCAAATCCATAATGCTAAACTCTCAGAAATTATAAATACACACATTTACATAATCATTTGAAAATCTTTTACTATTCAGTAAATCACTGTGACCAACCTCCTTCCTGACAGCAGGATCCTAAAACTTGAGGTATTAAGTAGCTGCAAATTATAAACAGAGAAAACCCCAAGTTGCCTGTGCAATCTCCCCCATCCTGAAATTTCCTCAAATATGGTATCTGAATATCTGTTCTATTCAGTAATCATTCAGAGAGAAGGAGGCTATGAAAGAGGCTTGTTTCATTCACTCTGTGAGCTCTAACAAATTAGTATTACCTATTACGAGTCTTTGAAGAATATAATTATAAAATCCAACTGTTTATGCCAATGCCTCTTGCAGACAAACTTCCTCACAGCTACTAATTGGCAATATCAAAGTTCTTCTGAAGAAAGAAAACTCACCACTTTTACACAAAAGCACTCTCATCCTCAAGAAACCACCTACATATCACAGTGCTCATCAAACAGTGGAAAAGAAATATACAGCCTGCCAACATTTTAATTTCTCTAAGAAAGAGCCCACCAATATGCAACACCCAAACAAAACAGTAGGAAAAAAAAAAAAAAAAGAACCAGAGTTTGGATTGTTTGGAAAATACTACAACTGAGCAAGATCTCCTGGTGGCAGTGTGATACCTTTGTGACAGATCAATCCACTAGCTCTGTAAGGAGAGTTTACCTACAGGTATGGTGCTACAACTTTGTATTATAGGTGTTTAACTGCCCTTTATTAGTATTAGCATTTGCTAGCATTCCTTGGCATCTAAAGACTTCAGTCAAACACTACAACCACATTTTACTATGCTTAGAACATGTGCATAAGAAGTAATGATCATTGTCCTGAAGAGCCCAAAATCTAATTTCAGATAACATGTGAGTTTCCCAGTGGCTTCCTTTCTTTGATGAAAGTGTATATTCCTGAAGGCCAAGTTTTGCCTTTATGTTCTTTGCAGCACTGAGAACTCTGCAACTAAGAGGCATACTGTGATGATGATGATGATTGCAAGCCAGATGCATCAAGGATCCTATCTCAGTAACTGCAGGGAATCAAGATGTTTTCTCTTGGATACGAACTCACTCCAATTTTAAGTCGCAAGCTTCTATGAAATATCTGTATATGGGTCACTTCTTAAGTCAATCTGTGGCAATGCCTTTACAGTATTTCATTCAAATCTGAAGACAACAATACAATTTCACCAATGTCCCCCTCATATTTTCTATGGAAACTCATGTAACATGTAAAAGTTTCAACCCTGCAAAACATGTTACACTTGTTTAATCACTCTGTTTCCTATAGAGCAAAAGCTATATCTGTCTTTAGAATCAGACACCTAATAAATGTTATTTTCCTGCTTAGTAGGCAAAATGTCAAGTTTTTATACTAGGTTCAGTCGTAAGGGCTTATCATAGGCTTTCGTTTCCACATTGCCTCTGTCTGAAGTCCTCTCTCATATATTCTGCAGCCCACAGCTACTTCATCATATCCTAACAATGTAATGGAAACTGAGTTCACTGCACAGACATATTAGATGTGGTTCACTTTCCTCCTTTTTTGTTTCAGCATTTTGTTTTGAGTCTTTTGCTCATTTTTTTGACTGAAAAGTGGGTTCATACTATTTTTATGGGATACAAATGATTAACAGAGATACAAACTACAGCCCGAAATATTATTTTTCATCTGGGTTCCCCCTGGCCCCCCCTTCAAATTTTGGTAATTTCTCAGTAATGCTACTAAGAGAGGACAGTAGCATCTTGTCCCATTCATGAATTTACTGAGAGTAGATTCAAAAAGCAATGATGGATTAAATAAAAATTCAAAATGCTCAAGAATTCCACAGATGTTTCTTTACCTTAAATTCACATTTTTACGGTTAGACATTAAATTGCAGATAATACCTGTTTATGTCTTATACTACAGCATTAAGACTCACCAGGGTGTATTTTGGCAGAATGTAAGTCTACACCTCAGATGCACTGAAAGCCTTCTTGGGTCATCAACATCTGCAGCGTGCATTAAAGAACTACTAAACCACATCCCAGTCAGTCCTAATAGCATTAAAATATATCTACTTACAGGGAAAGTAGGTTAAACACACACAAAACTACACTCCTATAACTAGAGGCAATTCTCACAGCACTTGAAAGTAGTGTACAATCGTTCCAGGTAAAGTTTCATTTTATACATGAAAAGTGAAACGCAGCGTTGTGAAGATAACACCTGATTCGCTCTCGCAATTTTTACTTCAAATGAGTCAAAAGCCCCACGCTAATGTCCTCTTCCACCAGATACCTGCCACAGCCTTGTCCCTGGAGCCAGACTTCAGCTGCCTAAGCAATTCAGCAGCTCAAACTCATAACCTGGCAGCCCTTTTTTAGACAGCAGAATACAGAATGAAAAAATAAAAAAATACCAGTGGATCTGCAGATAAAACAAAAAAAACATTTGGGGGTTACCATGAAAAGTGGGAAGCAAAAGGGATGTGTGTAAATAAACAAAATGATTGCAGGCTGTAGCATTTTAAAATCCTTGGAAAGTGAGTAGTGCAAGTGCTTTTAAACTGAAAAGAGTGTTTCTGGATCATTTCATTCCAATATTTGTTGAAATTTTTGAGAAAAAAAAATAACGCTCTGAATAGCATTTCTTTCTCTGTTCTCATCCATGACAGCAGTTTATGAAGCAAATATCCATTATATGAATACTCTGCTTCCCAGTAATTCAAAATGCTTTAAAACCCCTTCTGTGCAAAACCTGGAGGTAACTGGACCTTTAAATTTGGGCCTTAAAATACTCAGCAAACTGAAATGATGAATATTTTTGCCTAGGTGAGGGGAAGGCATTTTCCCTATTGTCAGGCTGAATCAAATACTGCTCACGATGGTGACAAAGTTGCCTAGAAAAATACCTTAAGAATATACCTCAGCTCTTTGCTATACACTGCAGTTGCCAGATTGACCTGTTTCAAACATCTTAACCTAAAGAGCTAACTGAACAGGAAACATCTTCCAAGACAATTGGTAGGCTTGTCTTGTTTTCTTAAGAGACAATAAAATGGTAAGAGTCAGTTGATCAAGAAATGATACAGAACGCAACAGCCTATTCCTTGTAAGTACAAGATGGTGGTGGTGGTCTTAAGTAGTACAGAATCTGCAGGAGATACAGAGTATTTGTGTCAGTCTGAAAATCTTTTTTTTTTCCTTAACTTGAACAGTTGTTGTCCCCTTTCCTGCTAGACAAGTTCCAGTAACTAAATTTTTGAGAATGGAAAGAAAAACAGTTCTGGCTGGTTCCTTAGCGCATCATGGCCTAGTGAATATACCCAAGAGATGTAAGAAGAGAGAAGGCTTCAGGAAACAGAGTCTTTGGCTATTTTTAGTTAAAGTCCTTTAATATTTCATTAAAAATACTACAGTGTGGTTTACGCACATACAAGTGAGGTAGTTTTTCAGTGGGGTTTTTTTGCCATATAGAACATTAAACCCACTCACTTGAAACCCACTGTGATGCTATCAGGCAAACTTCACATCTTTCAAAGGCCAAGTCAGTCAGTATAATCCAGCTGTATATCGATCGTCCCAAAACTATGATGCAGTCTAAAGTGCAAGAAATTTAGCTGAAGTATGGTCAAATCTTTTGTTTTGAAGTCTTTTGTTTCCTAGGTTTAAATCTGGCCTTCTGTGTTGGATTTCTTTTTATAGAGAAGTAGGAAAAGCTGTTTGAAGGGTTTAAGCTTAGGCTTAATACAAATTCATGTGCCTCTGAGGTATTCAGATTGGACTGTGTCAGTACTTAATATTTTAAAGGTCCTTAACTAAGCAAAGACTCCAGAAACTGCTTTTGCAAAACGATGTAGCCTGGATACAAGGACTTAGATTCGTTAATTCAAATGTTAGAGTTCTTTCATATTTTAATGGGCAAATCTCAATGGAAGCATTTCCAAAAGAATGGAATCAAAAGGATTTATTTTAATAAGACATGTCATTGGCATTGGTAGAGGTCATAGATAATCAGCAAGCAAGCAAACCACTGACACTACTTTCAGGGATTGCAGTAATGGTGTAACGCAAAAAACTGTGCTAGAAACACATCGGAGCCTCAGGCAAATTCCTTACTGAAAGCACTGAGATACTGAGTATGGGTTCGGGATAAAATGATTTAGATGAAGACTTCTGGGAAGGCCATGGAAGATCTGTCAGCAAAAGGCTAGATCTTGCACTGCTTCATGACACAGACGTGAAGGCCCTTTCCCTAAAAGATCCCAGGCAATTTCATTTGACCACGTTGGAGAAATCCATGAAAAGAAAATGGGTATGCTTCAGCCAAGAATCTTTTTTAAAGAATGTTCAGAAAGACTCACGGAAATACAAATGAGACTGGCACCGCCATTAGGTTCCCATAGCACTGGAAATTAGGCACAGGAGTCATGAGCTCTAGCTGGCATCTCAAAGCTGAAGTAGATGCTCCAGGCTGCTCTGAGTAAGGATGAATGTTGATACATAGTACTTGCCAAGAAGCATTTTCTTTCGTTTCTTTTTGGTACATGAATCATTTGAGCACATACTCAAAATACTGTGCATTACTGGGGGTGAAGAAAACTAAATCATCCACCTGGCAGTTAGTAAAGTTTAGATTTTTTTTCCTAACGATTTTCTTTCTTTTTTACCACAGAAAGGCTAGTTCCAAAAGCTTATCTTAATGTTGCCATGATAGTATCCAAGTTCCTTACCCTTACACATGCACTCCAGTTATCAACTGGACAGGCCATTTGGTCTTATGAAATCACATCTTATTGCCTAAGATGACAAATCCTCTCTCTCTCGCCCCCACCCCACCCCACCACTGTCCAATGGACAATGCACCAGCAGTTAGTTCACTAGAGCAATGGATCCTCTGACCCAGACAACTAGACAAAAAATTACTTCTCTGACAACAATCTTCCATACCTTAGAGCACCGAAAGCCCCACGTTGTAAGAATTACAAATTAGTCTTGACCGCCTATTTGGTCAACACATGGAAACAAATTTTTGTACTATATTCTCTGAAGGCTTATAGCAAAGTGAGCTTTTAATGGACACTCCCATTCCCTACAGAATCAATAATCTCCACTTCCTCACTACTTTGCACCAGTTTCAGTGATGCAGATGACATGCTAAGTACTGACTCTTAATTTTAAAGAGTCTTGAATAGAACGGTATTAAAATACCCCAAACTAAACTGATGTTTCCACAATTTAACAAATGCATCTAAACTAACGTTTTCAAAAATTGGAAGAGTAAATTGGTCCTGCAGTAATATTCCACCTGCCAAGCTTCCACCCACAGCAATTGAAATGTCTGGATCATAATTAATGCTCTCTGGAAAAAAAATAATAATGATAGAATACCATCTAGTAGAAGGGCTGTCATTATGCCAGTTTTCTCAAACGCTAGCTACCAAAACCACCTTAGGGATGACTCCTGCCTTGGCAATAAATAACACAAAACAGACAAACTCTGTGTGTCTGTATATATAATATTTCTACAATATATATAGCTATTGTATTTTTTGTTTTATATTCCTGCATTACACTTCTATAGATTTATTATATATTATAAATTTTCATTACTTTTATTATGATATCTATAATATGAATTTTACTGTAGGCACCCAAATAGTCGGTGCTGCTGCTAACAGAGAAAATTCTGCCAACCACAGAATACATAGTCATTACTGAGAAACTAGTCAAGAGCCCCAGTATGCCTACAGCATGAATGCTTCACTGGTATAAGAATAAATTACTCTCTGGTGCAGAAACTGCGCATAGCACACACCATGGATACAACGAAGCGTAAGCCCAAATTTCATAGTTATGGCCAGAGAAGCACCAGAAACAGAAGCAGCTGTTTCAACAAAACTCTACTTTTTACAAATATTGTTAGGATCACTCAGGAAGAACAGTTTTCTACACCAACACAAACCGGACCTTTGCCAGAGAGGTAGCTATATCTGAAGAATATTAAAACCCTAGCTGTGACCTCAGCAATTTCTTTGGTCATTATACCGAATTAGAAACAATAAACCTTTGAATGCAACGTGGTCAAGCTTTGTGTGAACATATGACCACGCAGATGGAATGGATCTGAGTATTTGAGTTGCATTTCAAGGTAAAAAACCCCACGACCACGACACTTTGATAGGCTATAATATTTAGCTTCTTTGTTTTTCCTTATTCTTTGACATTTAAGACAGACATTCTACCTCGAAGTTCAGTGAAGGTGAAAAAGGCCTGAATTCCAAGGAGTTAAATGTTTCAGGCTAGCAGCTACTGTGCCTATCAGTTTTCTCCTGAGTGCAGTACTACAGATCAGGCTGCGTTCAGGAGCAAAGACAGTAAATTTAACTTGTGTATGACAAGCAGTAATGTATGCGGGATAATATGCTTACCTAATATCCTTCATTTAAAATGCACAACACTGGAAGGAAAACGCAAAACACTTTGAAAGACAATCAAAGCTATTAATATTTAATACTTCAAACAAGAGGTCTAAAGTGTTGCAGAGGTGACAACACATTACAGAAAATGCCAGCATTTAGGCTTGTCAAATTATAAAATAATAAGCTTCTATTTTAGATTTTCTGAAAAGGCAATTAATTGTGAAACTATTTCACAAAAGAACTTTGTGCCTCTGTCAGAGCCTAATGAACAAAATAGAGATAGGATACATTGTGTGTTTTGCAATAAGCTGAACCGTACACTGCAAAGCTCTCTGTAATGACTTCTTTTCAGTACAACAGATGCTGTAAGTAAGCTCAGATGCTTTATCCATCATCCATTAAGAAGTACAGCGAAAATATCATCATCAGTGATCTCCTCAGGTGCATCATCAGCACGTCCTGTAGGTTTGACTCTCAGATTTGCAGCAAATTATCTTCCTTTATTTTGCATAGGGGCAAAAGTAGGTAAAAAACCAACAATAAAAAAGGCAGATCAAACAACAGTCATATAAGAAGATATTTTTGTGTATTGACAGATTAAAAGATATGTTTGTGAATAAGTCTCCAAATATGACATACTAATTATATTAACCTTAATAATAATTCTCATGGCCTGAACAAATTCCTGTTAATCAAGAGGTTTTTTTCCTTGGAAACCTGAGTCAATACCCTCTATCAATTGCTCTGTGAATGAATAACTTCTGAAAACGTTTGCAGCTCCATACACAGTAGCTGCACCTCTGTATTACTGACACAGAAGGCAATAAGAGGTTTCTTAGGGGACAAGATTCCACAACCGTAACAAGAGAATCTTTGTTGAACCAGCTACAGCAATTTCTACTCAACATGCTAGACCCTTAAGTAAAGCACAGCCAAACTAGAAATCTCTTTGATATTTTGCCAAGAATTTTCTTATGCATGGAAGGAAAACAAGACTATTTGATTGTACCATACCTGTAAAGACAAGATCCTTTGGAGAGTTATTTATGGTTTAGCTTATCAACTGATTTTGCCTTTGAGGAGAACATAAAAATCACTGCAGATGAATTTCACAAACAATCAAATCATTTACATAGTGAAAACTAGTTCAAATCTAATATTAAAATCCAACATAAAACTAATCTATCAAATTTTAGTCTTAATTTTAGCCTGCAGTTATTCTCCCAATCTAGTTTGCCAGTATCATGGACTTACTTGACAACCATGTATTTTAATATAGCCAGCAAGGTCATATACCTAGGAAAGAGAAATTAATTTCTTTTATTTACAAAATGGAAGACAGAACTGCAAAATATAGGGAAATTTAAAAAAGTATTTAGGATTCACAGCATATATGTAGTTCCTACATGGTGCTATAGCTAAGAGAGTGAACATGATCCCTGACTTTATACATGGGATAATATCAAGGAATAAAGAAACTCTACATCTGCATTTGTTATTATTAATACTATTATGGGACCACAAAAGACAGATTTATCAGAAGTGCTAAGGCAGCTATTGTCTTTTCTCCTTCATTTCAGCTATACACTCCTGGATGTGCAGCTGAAGAGAGTTTTTAAATGCCAGATCCGGACTGCAGCTGCATCCATCTTTAAGGCTCCAAATTCAGTATCCTTTTTGGAAAAATTAAACTGTCAAATAGAGAAAGAGTCAGGGAACTTCTATGACAGTGATACACCTTGAAAAAACATCTGATAATGACAGATGGAGATAATAAATCTATTTAGTTTATTCAATACAACCCAGATATTTCTTGATTCTGCTATTTGGATTATTTTCTGTATTCAAAGCCTACAATATCAGAAAGCTACAGAATAGTGTCCTCAAATGTATAAAGCACTAGAGATTTTTTTAAAGCTTTCTGAGGGAGGATAAACATGTTCAGCTGTACTTGCACAGCTGTATTTCTCTCACTACATGAAGTATCTCCCCTGCTCTGAAAATGAAGTATTTACATTAAATACCCTTTAATTTTCTTTTGCTTGTATTCTGAACAACAGTTCAAGGGCAAAATATCTGTATGTTTGGTTAGAGAGAGCATGTGATTTAGTAACTCTACAGGTATGGATGATCTTACTGCTCTACCATCATGAAAATTTCTGCTTCAAGGTGCTTCTTCCTTTTCTCTGCCATACTTACATACATTGTGATTGTAAGAAGTTAAAAATCCTGAATCTTGATTTCATTCTCTCCCACTCTCGTCAGCTTTCTTCACCCGCTATACACATTGCATCTGCAGTGTTCTTGGGATCAGAATGTAGATACCCATTTTGAAAGAAGAGACTTGCATCGGCACTTTTAATCTCAGTTAGGAGATAAAATATATGTATCAGGGAGGAAAAAAAAAGACATTCCACGTATCAATATCTTTCATATTTTGGAACTTTTAAAAAAAGTGTTACTTTAGTGAGCCCCATTGAACATGGAAAGAAGTAAGAATCAGTAAGAACATGAGAGCTGAGTAAAGAAAGTGGCAGACTTTCTGCCACTGCAGACTCTGTCCAGTAAATAGCCGCCTTATCCATTAGATCATGCTATGTATCAATTTGGGGGCTGTCACATTGCATTTCCTACAGATTATTCCTGTGAGGGAGGAAAGGGACCAGAAAGTAAATCATTTATAAGAAATTCAGCTAGGAGAAACTGTTAGTGGCTTTTTTCCCTTACGTCACCTAGTTTATTTTTCTACGAAAAGGACAAATCTAATAGCTGAGAAAATGGTATAGAGGCAACAGAAAGACCAAGAGCTGTGCATTCTGCAGTAGAGGACTGTAATGGGATTCAGTGACTTACACCAATTTCTGTCAACTTCTTCGTTCTGCAAAAAAGAGCATGGGCAATACATACAGGAGACACTGTATGCAGTGCCTTTCTTATATGAACAGCCTCACATTATTTGGGATTGTAAATAGCGACATATTCACAGCCACTTGCATGGTGGAAGCATTAGAGCTATATAAAGCACAGAGAACGACATGAGTCGCACAGGAAAACTGTAACATGCAGCAGCATGCAATGCAAAGCTGTTATGCAACAGAAGTGGTGGAATCTCTAAAAAAGATGCTAACAACATTACCTTCCTGGCTATTTTGACTCCTATATTTTATTCTGAAAAAATGATGCAACTGTGGGCCTATTTACAGAGCGTGCAGAGTCTGGATCTGTCCCCCGCCTCCCTCCCTCTCTCCCTCCCATGACAGTATTTTAAAAATTATTAAAAGTGCTTGCTCTGCATGTTTTGAAGTAAGAATCTTCCTGGACAAGATTACACTGACAGTTTAAGAAACTGATCTTTTTACAATGTGTATTTTTAGCATAGTAAGATTAAACGTTTTAGGCACAGAAATCTGGAAAAAACCTGAACAAACCCCACAAAACTGAAAGTAAGGCAGCTCGTATTGTTGCTTCTTCTTTAATGTTATAGTATCCTTGCGCGAAGATACTTTTTTTAAAATACCATTTTTCCTTCATGAAAATTTAAATGTTGGCAGCCAATATTCAGGACTGAAGCGGATCACTTCATTGAGATTGATTTCACTGAACACAAGCCTTGCGGTCAGTCAACAAAATTATAGTTACAAAATAATGAATGCCTTATGGACCTAGTCTAAACATACTTTGACATCAAAATCACTAAAAGCAGGAGCTCAAACACAACAGGGTATCTTTCAGATTTATACAAATAAAGTTCCTGAGACTACCACACAGAATAAATAAATAAATAAAGGGCATATGTTTGAATGTGCATGTTTACTTGCTTTAAACAGCTGCAAATATAAAATGTATTGAAATTCACTGATCCAAGTACCAAAAGAAAATCAAAGAAGTTTTCACATGAGTTTATACTCAATTCTTTTATTTCACTATCTTCTGTTTTTTTAATGAGATAGCGGTTCCCATGTGCCTAACTCCTGATAATGCGGGCTTAACAGACGTTATTTGCCAGCTAGCAGCTTGAAAGCTAAAGTTCAAATTTTCATAATGGGTAGTGTCACTGAATATATGTACTGTTAAGCATAAGCAGACATGCCTGCTAGATCAATTCTCCAATTATACGTAAAGAGCACTGGGGTGGGGAAAAAGGAGCCTTCCACTTTTCATTCCATTGCCTCTTGCTGGGTACAAGTCAGAGTATTAAAATTTTGGAAGAGTTAATGTGAGCCAATTTGCCGGTATCAGCAGAGAGATGCAAGACAACAGAGCTTCAGTTCAGTATTTAGCACCATATATTCTGAAGTTTGCCCAGGCAGCTTGTAAGAAAATCATAGAAGCAGAGCTATGGTCTCTATATTTAAACTCTATGTGGTTCAAAAGTTTTATTTCGGATTAAATTTAAACTAGTGCCCCCAGTCTGAACAGGCCCACCAACATGGTTTAAAACTGTGAGACCTAACACAGCCTTGGACTCAGAGGTCTCCTCACCATCTGGGCACCAGTACTTTGATGGTACCTGGAGTAGAGTTTCCCATATGCTCAGCTATGAAATCTATTTTAATCTCCCCCAAACCACTCTTTAAGCTCAACCAAGAAGCAGTAAATGAGCAGCACCAAGGAATTCTTTAAACCAGTCCTGCTGCTCCAAAGCAAAACACTAATGAAGACATAGACACACCTGGTTGGAATCCTGATATGCAAATGCTCAACAATTCCTTCAAAGAACTTGATCAGAGTAAAGAGGCACAGCTTTCTTCTGCTAAAACTGTATTGCCTCTGCTATAATCATGTATTTCCATTAATTTACCAACCCAAGTTTTTGTTATAGTTTGTCTTGGTTTTCTAGAAGTCAAAAAAGTACTATATGACTTTTGGATTCACACCTGGAGTCTTTTAAAAAACTCCTTAGCATCTCATTTATGACCTCATGGTCAATTTAAGTTGTATATTCCACAGTATACCTAGCAGTCAGTAATTTCATATTTGAGTTCTTTTAGAATTTGGGGGTGAATACCAATGATTTGGACTGGGAAGACTAGATGTACCATTACTGATTTATTACTATTAATTTTACCAATTCTGTTATGTCTTGGCATTTTCTTATTAGAGAAGGCCTCAGATTTGTACCTTGTAGAGAAAGGCACTCCTGAGCTTTTCACAGAGAATTCAGAATGGTTCATTAAACATAATCAGTTTTCAAGACTCAAACGCAATGGACACAATCACTTTCTAAGCCCAGCACTGTACGCTTAAGCTTCTCCTCTCGGGCTTTCCTTCACTGCTTTCTAACGTTGAAGTTCATGAATACCAGATTTTCATTGGGATAACTTAGAGATAGCACAGACAAGCACAGAGATACTACTTGTACTATGAGAGAGATGCAGACACCCGGTCCCAAATTGCTGGTTTACGAAACCATGTTTCCTCTATTACATAGTGGTTTAACAATGTATGAAGTCTTAATTTCTCATAATATCAAAGATCATTATTGTTATTTGCAAGTGGATTATATCCACACAGAAGAATTGAGAGAATTAAAACTCTCCTTAGAAATAAAAGCCACCAAAAAATCAACTTTTGTGTTCAAACTGTAGCATTACGATTAGCATCAACAGCAAAGGAAAAAAATGGGAATTTATTGTTGCTGTTGACAAAACATCAATTCTTACTCATTCACAATGTGTCAGAAAGGAGCCAACGCCAGTTAGTGACAACACTGATGAATGTTGGTGAGTCACCAACTGAGGAGAAAGGCATGAAAAATCTGGCAGCTGATTAATAAGAATACTCACACCCCTATTTATGCAATGCGATTATCTAAGAGTCATGGCTTTTTGGGGGTGATGGTAGTGTCAATCATATGACAGAGAGGGGTCACAGCACCAGGCTCCGAAAGTGCACGCCTTCTCTCAGGTTTGCTTATACTCCCTCCTAAGGAGATATACCCTGTTGAAGCTTAACACCAACATCCCTCTTCCACCCTGGGACTTCATGCAAGGCAGGCGCAGGAACCCTGAAGAGACACCAAGTAGTGCCAGTTTCTGAGGGACAGTGGCTCCAGGGAGCAGGCGTTCACACTGCGGGCCAGATGAGCACATCTCATGCACAATTCAGGAGACACAGGAATCCTGCCTTTCTCATCTCAAACCTAACTTTTCATCTAGGTCTGATCCAGAGAACTGTACTCTCATGAAAGTTAGTAAAACTGGCTAAGCTACAATAAAATACATGCTCCTGCAATTCACCCGGTTATGAATATTTCCACATTGTAGATCACTGCTTGTTTTACTCTAAGTCCGTTACATTAATAAACAAGATATTCTACCAATCCCAGCATTACAAGAAATTTATGTCTTGTCTCCTTCATATAAACTCTGTCTGTATTTGATCATTCTCTATTTTTTCCCAATCATTTTGTTCTTACTACTTTAACCCAAGTCTGTGCACCGCTATACCAGTGCTTGCTGACACCTGCCCACCTCCTTTCCTCCCGTCTTGGTGCTCAGTTCTTTTTTGGGAGTTACTGTACAATGATATTCAAAGCCTCCAGTCAGGATGAAAGTTCTCTCAATTCTATAAACATGTAATGAAAAGCAACCTTTCCCAGATCAGCAGGTAGCAACTGTAAAAAAAAACAAAAAACCAACCAACCAAAAAAAAACCCCAAACCAACAAGGGGTAGTGTAGTAAAAAAGTGCAAGAGGTGTTACGCAGAAATAGTACAGAGCTTCACTACATACATGTGAATCATACAGTTTTATAAGTAGTTCAAACTCTTACAGGAAATACAATAAAAATCTTTTTAAACTAGCCTTGTGTTTTTGTCGATATACTTTGGATCAATGTCAGCCTCAAGATCCCTTAATACTTTCTAATAAAGCATATGAGATGGCATAAGAAAAAATTAAAAGTCCATTTAAATACACTTCCAAAGATTTCAATTTGTACATGTTAGGGGAGTAAATTATGGTTAATGTGTTAAAGTTCTGGTTTTTGTTATTTCTAAAATGATGCAATTAGCCTCCAAGGTCAAACTCAATGTTACATTATAACTATATTTAGCAAGTAAAAAATCACTTTAGATGTAAAGTTACATCTACAGTTAATTGCAGTTAATTTGGCCTTTGAGATGTACGAGTATGAAAGCAATAATGGTTTTTAATAATAATGACGGTAATAAATGGATAAACTACTGAGAGAAAAATGAAACATCCATAGAGCCTAAGTGTGTCCATCCACATTTCTTTATACTTCTCAACAAATTACACCGTGGAAAGATCAATGTATGAAGTAAAGGTCAAGGCACAGAAAGGACCCTTTCAAGCTCTTCAACTTCTCATCATTAATCTTTACTTATTGCAATCAATGAAATGTGTGTCAAGGTAAAGGTAAAACAGTTTTCAACAGTAAAAAGCTTGTTTGGTAACCAGTGAGGTCAACCAGTCAGTCATCACTCTCCACAAGTAGAGACATCCCCAAAGTAACACTAGTGCACATGCACCTCCAGAGGTCCCTTCCAACCTCAACCACTCTGGGAGATCCAGTGCAAATTATGCTTTTAAGTTCTGTAGAGTTCACTTCTCTTCTTGCTCCACTTCCAAGAAAACAGAACTGTATTCAAAAGAACTAAACAAATTCCTTAGGAGAAGGCATAAAAGGCAATCCTTCTAAAGAAGGAGAAAATGCCCACTTTTGTAGCTTCACTTATTACAATTTATGCAAATGGTTTCATAAGTTAAATATTTAAACAAGCATTCAAACAGCTCACCAGAAGAGGCTATGCAATCACCTTCACTAGAAGTCTTCAAAATGATATTGACTGTTCAAAAAAACCCAAACCACCAACCCAGCAAAGACTTTAAAAGAGCTTTTGGGACAAATCTCACACCAAGTACAGTAAGACACAAATTGGATGCTTATCCTTTCATCCTTGCATTCTAGTCATCCCTTTTTAAAATTCTCTTCAAGGTCAATGGAAGGGTAGGATTCCTATTTCTGTCATCAACATGGTCACGGAGTGAACAAGTCTCCATGCAACCATATTCAGATCTCCTGTCATTGGGCTTCACAAGTGCTCTGAATACAATAGGTTCTTTACACCGGTCCCTTCCACCCCTACTTCCCCACCATATCCACACGACTAAGTATTCTGGATTTGGGAAGTGGAAGGGGCTGGCTTTCACTTTATTATATTATTTACTCCCTTGAATCATACCTTCCACACAGCAGAGGTTAGCCTTAGTTAGGGCAGTACACTGGATGATGGGAGTGAGGCATACCTAATCATTCCCACCAGCTCTTCTCTATGTTTATTGGGGAAACAAAAATGGTGCAACTTGAAAGACTGCTTATTGCAATGAGGTAAACGTATACATAAGCAACAAGACAGTTACAAACATTGTTGAAACAATGCAGGTTCTACAACACCAATTATAAATTAGAAATGTATATGCACAATGGAGTCAAAGCTTAGTGATCAGGACTGGGAAAACTGATAAAGTACGATCCTAAGGAAATGCATTAGAAGAATAGCTAATCACAGTAAGTTATTGATAATGATATTGGATTGTATAATTATAGTTTGAGTTTATGTGTTTTATATGAGCAATCTGTGGTGGCTATATACTGAAGAGTAACCCAAGGCAGAAGAAAGGGTAAGTAGAATTCCCACGTTAACTAGAGCTTCAGCAAGGGAAAATGCTATTGACAAGTGTCCAGATTCATAATGTTTCACTGGTTTCTAATAAAATCACAGAAAAGTTTTCAAATCTTTCTCTAGCTGCACTACATACAGGAGGAATATATTTTTTTAAAATAATTTGCTTGCAACAATATGAAAAGACAAAAGTCAAAGAAAAAATAGATTTATGTGTAAATTTATGTTGAATAAACCTTTCTTTTCTATGGAAAATACTGGTTATTGTCAATTGCTAAGTTAAAATGTAAAAATGTGTATTAGGATGACCTGTTACATCAACAGAACATTGTGCAACACACTGAAAGATATTCTTATCCTGACAGAAAAAGATAATTGCCTCCTCCAGTGAAGTGACTTCCTGTAAATTTTGCCAGCAGCTTCCAGTTACATGTTCCACTACCAGGATTTTTTTTTTTTCAGTACTGAGAATAATAATTTTATATTAAAGTTACATTTTTGTCAGTAAAGAAACATATATTCCTACAAAGATAACTTCATCATAAAATACTTTTTGACAGGGATGAGTTAACCCCCTGGCACACTCTGGAAGTGAGTAATCCAGTTCTAGAATTCCCTGACAAAATATAAGAAAATGTAAGCAATAAATACTAAAGTAATGCTACCTGCAAGTGGGTTTCATGGTAAGACTAAGGCCTAAAAGCAGAAAAAAAAATGCTATTTAGCTGTCATTTGCCAGAGAATTAAAACTGTGTACTCTATAGGGGGTGGGGAGGCGGGCAAGTAGGAGTGAAATTTTGGGGGTTTTTCTTTTTTTTCTTTCCTCTTTTGGATATTCCCTTGTCAGCTGCACACCAGAGTGCTTTATGACTCTTTCACTGCAGCATATTCTGGTCTAGTTTTATCATTAGTATAGAAAACTTGCAATGTAAGTTCATACTCAAGTTATGAATTCCTCTAGGCTGAACTGGGTTTGTTATGCATTTACATAAAGGTTTTCTCAAGCCACTGGTTAAATACTTGATAGGGTGGTTCATGCAGGTGATGACTTTGGAGTGTGAAAGGAAATGAGTGTCATGTGACTGCATTTATTTATTGCTTTTCTTTATGTTTTCTACATCAGTATAGTTTCTGTGATAACAACTGTGATACTTCTTATATGAATCTCACATAATGAGGAGGTAATTTCTGGTCATTTCTTCACAGTTACGATAGTTGAGAACAACCTCTACTGAACTGCTTAACAACTACAACCTGTAGGGCTTAGCTATTATGTTCAGAAATTTAAAAAAAACCCTGTGCTTTAGTGATGAATTCTTTTTGTCCTTATTTTGTCAACCATATGCACTACTGGAACTGAATAGTTATCTCCAGTGACTAAGGTAAACTAAACTGGCTACTATTCAGCCACTGCTTTGACTTCACATTGCTGAAATCCATTTTCAGCAATATAGACATATGCTATTTTGAAGAAGGTTCAAAGAGATAGACAAGTATTTAATGCATATCCATATATATAGCTAGCTGTCCTCCTGCTAACCATTTGAAGTTTACCATCTAAAGCCAAATCTGGCCTCTGCAGCCTCTTTCACCAAACACTACAGCTTTCCACATGAAATAACAGGAAGAGTTACACTCTAAACAGTTAAATGGTAAATTATGATAGTTTTAAGTAAAATCTAGTCCTAAAAGTTAATTTATCATTTGATGAACATAGCCCAAATTTGAAGGGCCCAGGTTCTGGGCACAACGTACTTTAATTCATTATTTATTCTAAGAAAACATGCAAATTGTATTTTATGGCCAAAAGACAATTAAAGTAAAACATACATTCATTATAGCTCCTCAAGTCTTTATTCTGGCATTATCACAGATTTTAAGAAATATTGAAAACAAATAATTGCTACTGAAGGAATAGATGAGTGGGTGGACAGGAGGTACTAAACATCTAATTAGATGGTTTTAGAAAACATTTTGATGATGTTATATCATTAGCTTGGTCAAAACTTCAGTTCTTACTATCCTACACCCATCACCTGTCTTGTATTCCTATAAAACCACTGGTCCAGAGTTTACTTCTCTAATGATTTTTAGAATAGTAGATCATCAAACAAAGATACATACTTTTTTACAGTAATTTAAGGGGTAAACACTGTCCACTGCCAAGGGATTGAGCCACAGCAACTACACAAGCGTTTCGGGTCCCGATAATGGGCTCCAAAGTCAGATAAGCTTTCCATTAAGAAACAATCCATTACAAGAAAAGCGCATACGGAAGAAAAGCAGTTCTTTTATCTCATTTGCATTATCAACACCATCCAAAGCCACTTTTCTCTCTCCTTCTGGGCAGTCTAGAAAGACCTAGTACTGTCAGAGGTAGCCAAATCCCGGCACTGGTGATTTCCATCCCCAGCTGTAACCAGCAGCAACGCTGGGGACGCATTCCTGATGGGCACAGGGCTGGGCACACACACGTGCACACGCGTGCCCATGTGGCTGGCCATCCAAATCTAAGCAGAGAGCAGAGCCTTTTCCACCACACACGCAACCAACACTCCTGTAAACATGAAGCACAGATGATACAATCCTGTTCTTCCTCTCCATCTAATTGAGACTGAAGGCCGCTAGTAGAAGAAATATACACACACAATATGGGTCTTCCTGGTAGGTGGTCTTGGACCAGTTCATACAGTAACCAGCCCCCAGAGCCCAGTCCCATGCAGCTGCTGGGCCCTGGGCCTTCGAGTCCCTGAAGTCTGTGATTGTGATGGTCTGACAAATTATAGTCAATGTCTCAAATATTGGTTAAAGAACTTTGGTGGAGAAAATAGCCTCTGTAAAAATGCTCAAGCTTTGTGAAGAGGACAATGTGGCTGGAGGAGAGGGCCCCACGGAGGGTGGGACCACACTTCTCCAAAGCCACATTTCCTTATCTTAAGTGACCAGGAGCACAGCATGTGCGCCTGGAGGAGGTGGCTCCATGGAGGATGGGACTGTGCTTCTATCTTAAGCGGTCATGCCAGCAGGGAAAGAGAGGCATCTCTGCAAAGAATCCCCCCCCCTCAAAGCTCACCAACCGATTCCAGAGAACCCCGGGAACGTGAACTGTGCACGTCGAGACCACCGACTAACACACTATAAAAGAAGGGAGAACGAGTTCTCAGTGCGTGCCCTCCGGACCTGGATCTCTACGCTGGCTGGACCAATGCTGGACCCAGGACCGGTGAAACTCTTTTCTTCTCTCTTTCTGTCTTCCTTTATTTCTTTCTCTCTCCTTCCCTCTTCTTCTTCTCTCTTTTCCACAACCTTACACCTCATCCTTTTAAACATAAACCGTTGACCAAGTCTGAGCCTAGGAGTGGATCCAGCCGGCCCTGGGCCCCTTTTTGAGGAGTCTAGAAAGCAAGGGGGTCTGCTCTGAACCTCGTGACTCAACGGGAGGGCTCTCCTCCTGACACAGTTTCACGTTCCTTTTTCCATTGTTTTTTCTACACCTCCCTTCTCTTTTCAAACAGCGGCTTAATGACAGGTTGCAGGGTTCATATTGATAAGTTCACTTGTACTTGGGCAAGGTTAGCTAGGCTGATTAAATGTTGATGTTTGAACTCCCCTGGTGTCGTTTCACCTTAATTCTGACAAAGGAAATCCACGAACCTGAGTCACCCCAACTTTGGGACGCGACAGTGGTCACACTCTAGTGGCTGGTATCCTACCCACCAGGCAATCAAGCTTGAATTTCACTATCCTTCACATAATCAAACAGAATAGAGAAGACACCTCCCCAGAAGATAGAAATTGCATTTAATAAGACTTTTTGAGACTGCTGTGATCAAGCAGAGAGCTCAGTCAGGTAAGTGTGCTGACCAGCAACTTGTTTACACTCAACCAGCCTCTTCTTCACCTTTCCTTGATTCTTTCCTTTTCTTGCCTTTGCTTCTTTCCTAAAATATCCCATAATAATTCTCACACATTCCCACAATCCCCTTAAAACACCCATCACAATCCCAAATTTCTCCTTTCTCTCTTTTGCAACCCAAACCCCTACATCCCTTGAAGCCATTAACCCCCTTAAAATTGCATGCCATTGTGGTGAGGGCTTCTTTTGTTGACTCACCTCCATGTGTTTCCCAGGTTCCAGATACTAATAGCCCTGTGATTTAAATATCTTTGCATGTATATCGTGTTATGTTGCCTTTTAATTGCTACTTTTGTTTTATGGAGGAAACCTGATTTGTTTTAAGTATGTAGGGATGTGCACGTGCTTGTGGGTGAGACGCCCTTCACAGTTTTGTAAGTATAAACAACATTGACTTAATCATGGAGTCAGTGAGCTAGTTCTTAGACTGTTTGAGATGAAAGCATTGTTTCATTTAAACTTTTCTGTTGAGCATGTCTGAAGTGTTATTATGACATTCAGTTATTGAAAAATGTCTCCACTGCTGTGTGCATGTGGACAAAGGAAAGACCGGTAACATATATGCGTAAATAATGTCAAAGGTAAAATTAAAGTGCAGTGACTTGAGCGCTTTTATAGTAACACTTCTAGAGGACGTCCACACTTTGGGCTGTCTCCTCCAAGACATATATAAGGAATAATGGACACTTACACTGTAGAAGCAGTTGCATCCTGTGGATTAACTATATGCCTCACCAGTAAGGATTTTAAGCATGCCTAACTAAAACACTAGCAGAAGTCTTAAAATGAAAGCAACCTGACTCCCCTTGAATATTCTCAACAGAAAATTGCCACAGGTTTGGGTTGGTTTGTTTTTTTCCTAAGGGCAACCTCTTAAATACATTATGATTATCTGTTTTGCTAATAAGACTCTTAGATAATTTGAAAAAATCTTATTGATTTACTCATAATTGCAACCTTTATCCGATAACTGTGTCATTGTATCTTTTATTAGTTTTCAAAATTTGTAGTAAATTTTCTCAGTTACATGCCTGAACAATTGCAAATTTGCTTTCTCATCCTTTTTCATAAAATCAATAGAAAGTATTAAAGGCTGTTTTTTCCATCAAATTAGATGATTCATGAATCCTGTATACAAAAGTCAGGTTAGGTAGGAAGGCAGATAGTCTGCAAGGCCTTGCATTTATTTCTAAGTAAATACCAAAGCTCCTGGAAGGCAAAACTTAATTTAGCAAGTATTTAAGAACAGGTGGAAAACACTTGTGATGTCGTCTTAGGACTGCCATTAAAGCATGGCAACACTCTCTATTAGTACTACACATCTGTTAGCAATTCCAATAGAAAGTAATAAAATAAAATAAAAAAAGAATATCCTTTCCTAGGTTATTATATTTATTAAACCACTCTCCATTTGGTCTAATGTTGATATCAGTGGAGGGAAATTGTGGAGCTAATTACTAGTATGGTTTCCAGAATCCAACAGTACGATCTTGTTTGACAATAAATGGAGAGAATTCATGCTTAAAGGGCAAAGTAATAACTGTTCTCCTTGTGCCACAAAAGAGGAACTTGAGAACTCTGGGGCGATGACAAAGTAAATTGCACAAATAAAAACCAACGTAAAATGGAAAGTAAGTTGTGTGAACTCTGGAAGAGAAAGCACGAGGAAAGAGGCATCTCTGTTGACAAGAAAAGATATTAATTTTGCTGTCAGCTGTGGTGTTATTGCAACTCAGGGAACAACTGAGGAAGAATGAGTAGATGAAGTATCTAATTCTATTGAGAATGACTCTTTGCAAGTAATCATAACTGCAGTAAGAAACAGTCGATCAAAATCATTGCTGTTATATGCCTGGAGATTGTTCACCCAAAATATAACATTAGTGAATCTGTAACAGGCCAGTCTGCACAAGGCTGATAATAAAAAACATTCTTATGACTCAAGTTTGTAACTGTAAGAGAGAGACAGTAAATGTATGACTTGCTAGAAGACATTCATACGAACAAAACACCTTAAGGCTTTTCCAGCAATTTCTTACAAATAAAATGTGTGGATTCTTCCTGCATGGTCAAAAAAGAACGCAAAGCAAGGCTTGCTTTACTCTCACAAAAGAAGTCAGAACAGCAAAGGTTCACCTTAAGTATCGTGAAAAATTCTTAGAGAGGTCAGTTAAACTTAGGATTTAAAGAGAGCTCTATAAAATCTAAAGACAGTTCTGGAATAGTGCTGAGAGACTAAGAACAGATACAACTCATCAGCTTCTTCCACTTAGAAATGTAAACGGAAATTTGTTATAAGCTAGTTGCCTTAGTACCAGTACTACAAATTAAATGCTGCAAATACTCAAGCAATAACTAAGGCTGTAGCCTGGCAACTTGTTGCATGTGAGCAGCTCTCTGGTCCTGTGTTGAACCTCACTGACATAATGACCTCAGAGCAAATGGAAACATTTCAAATATTCAGGCTAAATGAATATTTAAAAAAAAAAAAAAAAAAGTCATCCTTTACAACTGTCACTCAGCAATCAGCACTGCAGTAAGTGAAACAGACTTTTAAAACATGGGTCTGTGTACGCCTGGGGGTTTTCTGCCCCAGCCTTTTTCCACATAGGACGGTGATGAATATACCACAGCACTAAGTCAGAGTACATCTGGATGCCAAAACAGTAAGGTGATGGCACTTGGTTTATGACCTCTGATGTCAAGTCCTGTGCTTATTACTCTGACCTCAACCAGTACTCAAAAGATCCATACTGCTTATAGGCACATTAAGCATAAAAGTAACAGAACATATAAACCAGCAGTTGCTATAAATACATGAGAATATATATACACACGCATGCATTGTTGGGATGTTGTAATGAGAGAAGTGCTGAGGAGGAAGCAGATGATTCCATCGCTTCAGGGAAGCATTTCAGCATGCTACCCAACACTGCCAGATGCACTGTTACTGCAAACCTTAGAGCACTTTATCACGTGTATCTGAATTAATGTCTACACCTATATGGTTTATATATATTCCCTCCTTCCCTCCCCAAAAGCACCAATGTTACACCTAATTGCTGTGAAAAGTGAAGGACCCAAGAAGAAAAGAAGTAATCATTCATATACATCCCCTGAACATAAAAAACTCCGTAAAGACAAAGGCACCCGAACTGTGTAAGTATCTGCTAGAAAGTGAAGAAAAAGAGATGACTGACTATCGCAATCCCACCAAGAAGACACCTCCTGGTCAGTAATGGATCCTAATCCTAACAGCTGGTTTGGCAAGCCAGTTTACTCAACGCTAACAAGAGTTATCAAGCCATTGAAAGTTTACTGTACTTGCTACATCTTTATAGTATTATAGTTATTAATGTGTTACAGTGTCTTCACTTCTGTGGCTATCTATCTCCGTCCTGTAGCACAGTGACTTCTGCTGTAATACCTCATTCAGCGTTGGTATGGAAACGGCGATGGTTTCATCTTTATGACTGCATTCCAAGAAGAACAAAAAATAAAAGTTGCCTGCCTGAAAATCTGTTCTAAAGGCTGTTACCTTTGGCTTTTCATAACAGTAGCAGTAAAAACTGTGTGAAAGTCATATGAGTCAGAATAACTGTTCCAAGCTATTACTGGTAAATATGGAAAGGCCCTAAAAGTTCTCCTTTGATGTTTTGTTTCTAATAATGTCACCCCTCCACAGTGAAGCAGAGTACATCAGCTGTGTACTGTCTGTACACAGAGGTAGAAAACCATTGCCTCTGTAACATCTGCCCATAGGTTGCAGAAGGCACCATCACTTCTGTAAACTGCTATTTTAAGACTGTCAAAGACTGCAAGCTACAATTTCCATGCTTAGCATAGCAAAAGGTGATAAAAGTGACTAGGTAGAATACATGGAGTTTGTTCTGACAGTTCCTGTACAATAGTCCATTCAGATTCTTTTCAGTTATCTTCTACTTTGACATAGCTAATTCATAAGGTAAATAGCAAGAATTTATAGGAGCAGACAGAGATCAAAGCTGCCTTTGCTCCAGATCGCAATGTCATGCTTGCTATCATTACTTAACACTACCGCTTCTAGAAGGACCTACCTAGAGTTCATGTAAGAAGTAAATCTTACTTCAATTTTCCCCTAATGGAGAAAAAGCTAAAATAGAGATCTTACTGTTTTCAAGTCTTTCTGCAACAATCCACAGAAAATAATATTTTATTCTAATAAACTACAGTAAACTAGAGATTTCTTTAAAATTCAGTACTCTAATACAGCTGCTTTTTTTTTCTGTGCTGTACTAATACTGTGTTAATTTCTGTAGAGGAAATGCAATTTTACAATTCTTTAAATCAGGCAGGGTTACTAAGGACCATACCTTGAAAGAATCATATTAAATAAACGTATGAAATAGAAAGAAACCAATCTGCACACTTACTCTGTTAAACAATAAAGATTATACAGATAACACTCAAATATGTATCTCTGACTTCTTTCTGAAGCTAACACACATAGATGGTTTGTCTGGTTCTTCACATCTGCCAGTAAAATATCACATCTTTTAAGCTTACACTTTACGGTTAATCCTACCTAGGTAAACTGTATTAAAAAAAAATGCTAAAAATAATTCTAGTGCTATTTATCCTCATATTTGTCAGCATAATCATAGATTACCTTATGGTAATTCCCTGTGAAATGTTTACTTCCTACATCCCTGGCATTCAGCAGTCTGCATTCTGCTTAAAAAGACTCTAGCAAGTACTCCTGGAAAGCACATGGAAAGAAACTGTCATCCTACAAATAGGAAAGTAAGAGGAGATAAAAGGTTAGAGAGTGAGCTGTCCCTAGTTTATCCTCCCAACAGCCACAAAGAGCTCACATCCTGACACTGAAAACTATGCCATTCCACATAGGTTTAGACACAGAGTTTCAACTCATTGTGCAGCAGCACATAAAAACAAAAACCATGGTTTTGATAATTAAATTACAAGAATCGCATGGATTTCCTGTAAGTCATTTACATTTAAATAGTAACATGAATCATAGAAGTCATCACACATACTTTGACATAAGTGTCAGTCAAAGTGTGTTCTTTCATCGTCTTCACACATTCATCAGTGTCTTCTTACAGCAACTTGAGAGAAGCTGAACTTCTTTTGACCGAAATCCAGCATTTCCATGACACGCACAAAACCAGTCATTGGAAACTTGCCAATTAATTCCACGCAACCCATGCCTACAGTGGTTATGCAGAAGGATGCTGGATGACAAAGGCTCACTTGCTGAGACTCAGGGCTAATTGACAGTGTGGTCCTTTGAACTCCATATTACTTATAATTTCAGATATTCCTGTGAAAAATACCCTTTAAAAGTCCCCAGAAGCAACCATGGATGGTAAGAAAGTTGAGACTAAACTGACTGAAACTCAGCTCCCATATAGATTGCAACTGTCTAAGCTCAAGTTTCAGTCCCATCAAGTTAATTTTATTTTGTGATTTTTTTCTTTATCGCTGACTGGGGAACAGTGAATTTCAAATTGCTCTACTTCGCTGATATCTCAAATTAATTTGAAAACAAAATTAATGGAGAACAAACTAGCCTGCCTGTTTAGTGAAAAGTCTTATCACAGATACCACATTTTTAATAAAAAAAATATTTATAAGATGTGTCATTGCACACAGACCAGACAATGAGTTTTAGGGGAATGATGGATCAAAGTTCCTGAGTTAATATTTGCTAAAAATCAGTTATTTTATTTTGGATACTTACATTCTCTGGTGCCCCAGATGCTGCGTAGTCCCCGGCAATCATGCCCTCGCCACCACATCCTATATTACACATGCCTATACAGTTATAGTAATTTGGCATAAAATCCAAACTTTCATTTAGGAAAAAAAAAAGAATATAAATGTCAAGGTGACCTACCTGTTTATACTCTTTGATGTATCAGCATTCAGCACAATAAAATCTGTTCTTCTGACTACACTTCAAGGCATTGCTTATTACTAATGTAACTGAAGATGTATTCATTTTATAAAGCACTAAGTGGATGTTACTTCTGACCAGACTTCCAGTCACATGAAAATTATCAAGCAACCTTGTACATTCATACCTGCTTTTATACATGCATATTTTGCTCTTTGAAATGTTTTATATCTCCAAGTGTAGGTCAATTGCTTATGCTTTACTCTCATTACTTGTTTCAAATGCAGACATCTCTTTTCCCAACTGCTTTGCATTTCCTAGCAAGTGACAAGGGCTCCCAGTAAAATTATTCTTAAATTTAACAATGACTCATTTGAAACCTCTAAATTACTTCTTTTAACATTATGAAAATATATCACTGTATTCCTATATCTGATGGTCTTTTTCAAATGGAACTAATGGCATCTGAACCTTGACTTATAATGTCTTCTGAATTTTACCAGAAAGTATTAAACTACAGTGTGGACAGAAAACAGGCATATAAGATTCACATAGTAAAAAATATTTATGGTTTGTGTGAACATTTACTTCTACATAAGCTGGAGAAACTTTTCACGGAAAAGAACCCCATTCCTTACCAAATTTCAGAGAATAAAAAGCACAAATCACAAAGCCTATAACTACATGGTCACTACAACAGCTACTTTTGTTATGAAATACATAACAGTGTCCAAAGATCCTACTCAAAATAATACTGTACTTTTCACATGAAAAACTGTTTAAGAATATGGTAAGGCTACATTGGAAATTGAATATTTTGTCCTTGATGGAGAAAAGATTATTGCTTATAAAATAATCTCAATTTTTCAATGACTTATATTTTTGCAAATTAAAAGAAATGACATATTTTGCTCACGTTTACTGCCACTCCCAGATTTTCAAACATCTCTTTAGAAAACTGTAGATAAATAATCAATGAATGATGAACTAAAAAAAAGAATCATTCTTTGGAATTTTCAAATATAGTTGTTATGCTTCCCAAGAAAATTTTCAAACATGATTGTAGGAAAACAAATGCTGGAATTTTTCCTAAATGAACAGCAGGATTTCGTTTTCGAGCTATTGTTTCACAAATTCATGAGGAGAAGTGCTAAAATGAACTATGAAAATTTCACTTCTCTAGGGAGACTGCAGCAATAAAAATTTATTTGACATCATCAGAATTACTACATGATCCCACACATATTTGCTAAGCCAAGCCAAATTTCCAATGATTTTTTTTTGTGGAAAACAAAAACAAAAAAAAACCCCAAAGTCAAACTGCAATTTTTATGACTGCCTGAATATTCCTTTCCAAATGATTTGAGTGAAATTTGCTGTAATTGCTACACATGCTTATGGAAGCATTCAACAGTAAGCCTTGTTAGGACACGTTTTTCATACTTTTCATCAGGAATGATGAAATGGTAAGGACCAAAGCTTGAGAAAAGACATAAAATTATCTTTCTCATTTATCTTTGATTCAAAGGGACTCTTTGTTAGTCTTCACTATTGTCAGTACCTGTGCAGTAAAATTCTTTATACTTGTCCTATAAGGGCAAGGATTTCCCCTCTGTATTTTAGATTTGAAAGAGAAGCAAGTACAGGGCCAAAAAATATACCAAAATATCCCTTTTCAGAAGATATTTTAACATCGGTTTAAAAAGGGGGACAGCTTTACACTTCAGTCTTAGAAAATTTCTTTAGGTTTCAAATCTTACAATTTATTTTTTTATTTATATATCATAAATTGATGAAAGCATGTGAGAACTGAAGCTTAAGAACAAGCATAGAATATATAGAATATCATTATTTTTCTTACTGCAACATGATGGAAGTTGAGTTTAAGACTTTAACGGGACATATCTAGATTTTTTTCCCAGGATATACTAGCTTAAAGAAGCCTTCAACACTAGCAAGACCTACAAGCTCATACTTTCTCCCTTTAGTGAATTTTGAAGCAGTCTGAAATACATCTCTGTAATCTAGCAATTCATTTTTACTGATAGAATCATCTTTTAGGTTAGAGTTTCTAGTTTCAATTTGTTTAAAAGAATAATAGCTGTTCTGTGGGAGCTTTCAAAGTCAGAATCCTTACAATACCAAAATACATTCTCCTATTTGTATGTTGCATTACTCGATTAGTTCAGAAGGGTGTGATACAAAGTATTTTATATTTATATGTGGTGTAAGAGTTGGTCCGAAGAATGGTAACTGTCTCAACATCGACATCAGGGACTTGGACAATATGAGACTAACATCTTGACAAGAGACCACAATGACCTGCCTGATAAAAGCTGAAGGGAGAGTACTGCATGGTATGAACAGTTCTGTACCACTCT
>JANZLQ010000061.1:13498049-13515343 GCA_026212715.1 Elanus axillaris | reverse complement strand
AGAAATCTTGAACTTTAAGTGAACTTTGCTCATTATAATGTCATTATAATGTGAAAACACACCTCCTGGTCAAAAGCTACCCTCCTCCGAGTCAGATCACGCCTCGGACACTCATCCCTGGGCATGCGTGAAGGCCTCGCTCGAGCTGGCAGAGGGCCATGGGACGGAGGAGGGTCAAGGTGGACCAGAGGAGGGGCAAGGTGTGTTGCCCGGCCTAAAAGATGTCTTCCTAGCAAACGATCTCTCAGAAACTTTCCCCACCAAGAATCACGACTATCAGAAGGATCGGCAGGATGCTGCCTGGACCTGGGACCGGTGACCCATGGTGGTAGCTATAGCCCTCTTTCCTCACCTTACCTCTTTTCGCTCTTTCCCTATTACTCTTTCTTCCTATCGCACGCCGCTTTACGGGCAAAACAATAAAGTTTCACTGTTTCATAGAAGTATAACCCCTGTGGCGTATCTGCCTTGAATTTTTTGCACTTCGAGATCACAGCAAACGAACCTTCCCATCACGCGTCCATTGAGTGGACCATGATATGTGGCTGGCTCAGAAAATAGTAAACTTTTTATTTTCATGTTACAAATAGTGTCTTAATGCTTTTAGCTTCAAGCTTCCTTTTAATTTTGAAAGTTCACAGAAGCCTTTAAAAAGTAACATGACTTTATTTCTGTTTGAATATATATCATGCATCTGATCAGAACTATGAATCTCTGTATTTTTATTTGGCACTCAATTTAAAAATATGATTTATTTTATCGCTCTAAAACTTACATACTGTAACACTGCATTATTTCCAGTATCATAATTTATTCAAAACCTTTTTCAGTCACAGCTGACAAAAAGCAAGAACAGTGCTTCTGTACCCACAAATGTAAATCTTAGAGTAGAATTCATAGCTGATAAATAGAAAGTAGTAAAAAAGAACTCTGAAAATTGTGTAGAAATCTTTCCATGTTTCTGTCAGAGGACTATATACATACTAAATCAGAACAAAAATAGTATTTATAAAATTCTAGGCCTTAATGGAAAAAAAATAATGAAAAAAAAAGTGGTATTTCAACAGAATATTTGCTTTCCAAAGGAACCTCAAAGCCTTTTAAAAAACTTCAATATTGTAGCGATGGCACAGAAATCACTTCGACATGCCTAAGTTCAAATTGTGTTTCAAATCAGTAAACAAGAAAACAAAACAAAGTTTTTAACCTGAAAATTTAACCTCAGAAACATGGGGAAACTGAAAATATTGCAACTACTTAGTAGCTTTATTTGGCTTTAGTCAGTTTTCATCAATATGGTTTTCAAATTGTTCCATCCATCTTCATGTAACTCAGCTCTCGGCCTTCATTCATATCATTTAACAATTTTGTTCTTTGTATGTATGATGCGTATGAAACAAACCCAAACCAAACTACTTTCAAATGTAACAATATTTATTTCTGAGCTGACCATTACTGCCCAGGAACAAGATCCAGGAGTTATAATACAAAATACTGTATCAGCTCAAAACTGATGAGTGATCACAGAACCATAGAATGGTTTGGGTTGGAAAAGACCTTTAAAAGTCATCTAGTCCAACCCCCCTGCAATGAGCAGGGACGTCTTCAACTAAAGCAGGTTGCTCAGAGCCCCATCCAGCCTGACCTAGAACACTTCCGATGATGTGGCATCCACAAACTCTCTGGGCAGCCTGAAACACAGTGCAGTGTTTCAGCACTCTCATCATAAAAAAAAGTCTTCCTTATATCTAGTCTAAATCTACCGTCTTTTAGTTTGAAACCATTACCCCTTGTCCTATCACTACAGGCCCTATTAAAAAGTCTGTCCCCATCTTTCTTATAAGCCCCCTTTAGGTACTGGAAGGCCACAAGAATGTGTCCCTAGAGCCTCCTCTTCTCCAAGCTGAACAACCCCAACTCTCTCAGCCTTTCCTCACAGGAGAGCTGTTCCATCCCTCTGATAATTTTTGTGGCCTTCCTTCGGACCCGCTCGAACAGGTCCATGTCTTTCCTGTACTGAGGACTCCAGAACTGGATGCAGTACTGCAGGTGGGGTGTCACCAGAGGGGAGTAGAGGAGCAGAAGTACCTCCCTTGACCTGCTGGCCATGAAGGCACATCAGTTTTTAGAACAAGGAAGACAGTACAATCCAAAGATTATTACCTTACTTTTTAGCTCCAGAGTGTGACTTGCTTATTAAATGTCGTGTGGGCTTCTCATCCCCTTTGTGTCAAAGAGGATATATTGGAACTAGAAAAGGTCCAACAAAGAACACTGAGGATGATCTAAGCTATAGGAACAAAGAGAAATGCTAGGACTCTTCACCATTGGAGAGAAAAAAACTGTAAGTAGGGTATGAACAAGGCCTAAAAAGTTGTGCAATATGGAGAAGGAAGATAATTATTAATGTTTACTGCTTCTCCTAATACAGGAACTCCAGGCATCAAAAGAAGCTATGAAGCAACAGGCTTAAAATGAAACATAATGGGGTTCCTCACATAACACGCACTTAAGATGCTGAATCCCTTGTTTCAGGACACCATGGAAGCTAAGAATTTGCAAGAGAAAGCTGGACAGAAAGAGAAATCTCTTGTAGATTACAAGATACATAGAAACCACCTCTGGGTCAAAGTACCCAAGATGGAAACAGCAGGAAGTTCTGAAAATGTTCAAAGGAAGTTTCATGAAGTCATGAAGTAATTCACTTAGAGAAAGGCCTGTCAGATGTCCTCTGGACAAAACCCTGTCCACAGCTGGGCCAGCTTCATGGTATGACCAGATTTCTCAGGGCCATGTCCAGTCAAGTTTTCTGTACCTCCAAAGACAAAGATCCCACAGCCTTTCTAGGCACCTGATTCAGTCTTTGACCACTTTCATTGAGAAGAATTTTTTCCCTTATGTTTAAACAGAATTTCCTGTCTTCCAACATGTCCTTGTTGACATGTGTTGTGACTGCACACCTCTGAGAAGAGAAGGGGTAAATCATCTCTTCACCCACAAATTAGGTAGCTGTAGACAGCAATAAGCTCTTCACCTTCTCCTCTGAAGGATGAGCCAGCACACATTTCTCAGCTTCTCCTTGCGTCTTATGCTTCAGTTTCTAAATCACCATGGTGGAACTCCACTGGATTTGCTTCAGTATGTCCATGTCCTTCTGTACCAAGGAGCCCAACATGGATGTAAAACTCCAGATGTGGTCTCGTGTGCTGAAGAGAGGGGATCACCTACCTCAACTTGTCAGCTACGGTGTATTAACCTAGACCCACAGGCGGCTAGGTTTCATTGCTGCAAGGGCACACTGCTAGCTCCCGTTCCGCTTCTTGCTCATTATGGCTCCCACATCCTCTTCTGCAAAGATGCTTCCTAGCTCTTCTGCCACCAGCTTGTTCTGCTGTACGGAGGGGTTTTTTTGATGGCTTGTGCTGGTCTCAACCTCTGCCTTTGCTGAGCTTCCATGGAGTTTCTTTCAGACCCTTTCTCCATCCACCAAGATCCCTTTGAATGGCAGTTTTGTGCTCCAGTGTACCAACCACTCCCCACAATTTTGTGTCACCACAAACTTACTGAGCATGTACTTCAGTCATTACTGAAGACTTTCAGCAGTACTGGCCCCAATACTGATCTCTAAAGAGCACCAATAACCTGGCACCAGTTGGACTTTGAACTATTGACCACTGTCAGCCTGCTAGTCATATTGGTTTCCCACTCACCTTATAGTCAACTTTTCCAGCCTCTGTCTCAACAATTTGTCTATTTTGACACAGCAATCCCTGCCAAAAACTTTGCTAAAAATCAAAGTAAACTATCCACCGCTCATTTTTGTTACTTCCATATGGAATCATGCGCCAACAGATAGAACTTAATAATCTTACTGGAATTTCAACATGGAGGTAAAAAAGACAGATGACAAGATCAGAAAAACTTGCTAGGAAGAATAATTCCTAAAACCAATTTTAGAGCATCCGATGTTTTGGACAGTGTAATTTTGCACAGACATTTAAATGAGTAACAACAAAAATATAATAGGAGCAAGTGTATCACATACATTAGAATACATCGATTCAAGGCTGTGAAGATGTTAAAAAAATCATTAAAAGTTATTCTAAATCTACAGGAAATAAGCATATAGTTTTGCTTTTTAATGGAAATTCATGTTCAGGCACCTGAAAGAAGGTGCAAGGTCATGAGCTATCTGTATTTTGAATAAAAGACATCTTAGCAGCAAAATATGCTAGTGCCAGAAACCCAAGTATTACAGCAACCCAGTCATCACAAAGCAAAGACATGAATAAGCAATTTTAAATCCTTTGTCCTTCTCTCTGGGTAACAAGTGTTTTTCTGGTGCTTTTTTTAACTGATAAAACTAAGTGTAGGAGACAATGTGTTTCACTGTCATTTGAAATACAAATTTCAAAAGATAATCAGACAAAAATAGATTATATATTAAGAGGTCAGTGATACTTATTGGGAAACAAAATGAAAATGTTGAAATCTTTTGTGTACCTTCTCCACTAAATAAATAAATAAAATAAAAACTTATGGTGAAAATTGAGCTAGATTAAGACCCATATTTGGCATGAAACTACCTGTTGCTCAGTTGATATGATTTAGAAAAATAGGAAGGCAAACCTAAACTTTTTTCATTACTGTTTTTGATAGTAAATTAGCATATCTGCTTCTTTAAAAAACAGCTGACATTCAGCAGATTCATTATTTTCATCAGGTCTCAATATTTTATTAGATGTTCCTGGAGTGAGACAAATTATAAATCAGTAAGTGTATTTTCTATGACATTATTAACTACAAGTTAAGGCATTTTGCTGTTATTTCAGATGCCTGCAAAATTATACCGTCCAACATTTGAAAGCAATGAGATAATTCTCACTTTCATCTTTTACATAATAATTGACCACCATTGCAGTAACTGGAGCTTATTACTCCTGCATTTTTTGTTTCACTTGTAGTCACCAAAGAAAATCTAATCAAACCTTCTTCTAAGGACATTTCACTATAAACAATAAAATTTAAAAAAATATACCTCCATGGAGATTTGGTTGTTCTGAGAAAATATGTATCAAAAATCCACAAAGACCTTTCAGAAAAAAATATAATAAACAATAAAAAGTATTCATTAAAGTAAAAATCATCCTTGGAAAGTAAAGAAGAAAATTCTATTAAAAATTCTTTGTATATTCAAAACTTGGCTGGATGTGACCCCGAGCAGCATGATATAACTTTGAAGTTAGATCCAACTTTGAGGTTGGCCCTGCTGTGAGCGGGAGGTTGCACAGGCTGACCTCCAGAGGAACTTTCAACCTAAATTATTCTGATTCTAGGCTTGGGAAATAGTACACAGGGAAAAAAAGATTTCAGAACTAAATTAGGAGAGAAAGTAATACCCTTATTAAGCTTCCAACCAGAATGTAACATGAATTTGTAGCAATTTCTGGAAATAGGAAAGAAGTGTATATACTGTGTGATTAAAGAGATTTATATTACAAATCAATTTTGAATAGTATTTTCCATACAGTATGGGTTTCTCAGCATTATGTCTATTGCTTTCTATTATTAAGGTCTTTTTAGCAAAGTATGACTGATAAATAATCAGCTAGCCAAGCTAAATAAAGATCTCTGGGTCATATGCCCTTGCCCTGGGTGTGTTTTTATTTTTTACTTACAGTTAGAGCATTTCTGTCAAAATGGTTGATTTAAAATTTTCTTACATGAAGAGAGGAAGTAAAGTCCTGTGAAATGGAAATCACTTCGACATCATGAAAACAGAGAAAACTTCTGGAAGCTCAAACATCCAGCCACTGCTACTTTAAATTGGTTTACTGATTGTACTGTAGATTCAATAAAAATATAAGAAAAAAATCATTAAAAACTTGAAATGTAGATTAAAAATAGTTTAAAAATTATACATCCCGCAGCAAATTTACAGAATAAAAATATATCAAAATGATGTAAAGATATGTTCGAGCTTGCAATAATGCCTGATATATTGAGTAAATTATTAATATTAAATTGGAAAGCTTTTATCATTAAGTAATTGAATTTTGGAATGCAACAGCATTAGTCAGTATGAAAAAGGTCTATACTGGTTATGTGTGAAAATCCATAAAAGCACCTTGTGTTTCATAGAAGTCCAAATGAACTGTACCTATGAATTATTCTTAATTAACTTTGAACTGAACCGATTCCTTAGAAGACTTGTATTTAGCTACTATGACCTTCAAGAAAGCCATATTACTTTGCTTTTATTCCATAGTATTCACACTAACATCTTAGTAGGGATATGAATGATTTGTTTGCTTTCTATCATGTGATGTCCTGCTCACAAAAATGCTAGACAGCATTTTTAATGATTATGATTGATCTTTATAGACAAGACTACTAAGTATAATACAAAGACAGTACTACGAAGTCAATGCTTCCTACTCCAGTTCACCGGATGATAAGATATGGTGAGAGTACTCTTTCTTTGAGGTGGTTAAATTTCGGTGCTTAAAAGTAAAAGAAGCATCTACTCTATCTTCTGTAGTAAGATGAGAGTTAGCGGAAAAAAAGTATAATAAATAATAATAAATCTGTCACATTTATTGTTATTACATTTTGAGACATGTATTAAGTCAGGTTGTCAGATGCTCTTGTCACAGTCTCCGGATTCATTCTAGGTCAAAGCAGCAACACGTGTAATCTCACAGTCACTCTGACTACAGTATATGAGGGTTTGTTTTCTGTATAGCTATTTTATTTATTTTCTGAAGGTGGTGCTGGTGCCCCTCTGAGCATTTACATCTCATACGGCATTCTACCAAAAGTATTTTGGGGGAGCATCATCCCTGAGCACTATCTACTCTCTGTTGTTCTTGAGAACACTATCAAGAACAGCAGTGGCTCAGTTTTGAACTTTTCACATGTGTGAGGCCAGAGGGTTTTTCAGATCTCAGCTACTACATTTGCAGATACGTCATTTTAATGTTGTTATCACCAACTTTCCTAGCTCTTTGATCAGCACATCAAAATACTCACATGACCTAGAGATACTCAACATCCTTCTTACATAAGAAAAAAAAGACCCAGGGAGCTCTGACAGGAGTTCACAAGCAGAATACGGTAGGTGTTTTTCAGAACCCTATGACTATGTCACATCAGGTACGATCTGGTTTCCAGGTGGCCTCCAGGTCACTCAGTGATGCCTGTCTGACACGTCTTTCTAAACTTGATATTCAGATTATGTACCAGCTGCAGACTCTGCTACATGACATGGCTCTGGCAGAGAAAACTCCTTTAACATTTCCAGTTGCATACATAAGCTGACCAACCCTTCTTCATTCAAACTTCACCTAAGTCTTCAATTTGCAGATGAATTATTTCATACATGTAATTTATGAACACTTGTTACCATGAAACTATTACTTCGTATAAGTACTGCATAGATTATTTTTATAGGAAATGTTTTAAAATGTAAGATTTAAAATGTCTGAAAATTAAGCAGTTACAAATATCTATTTAAAAAAATTAGTGTCTGCCAGCTACATCCATCTATATCTTTTACTCTGGCATTAACATTTAACTTCCACAAACAAAAAACCTCTGTGCATCTCAACAGTGCGCTGTTAAATATTATCATCTCTAGAAAAGCTAAATTTACAAATCCTACAGTTTAAAAAGAGTCTAAAATAGATTAAAGTCTATTTCTAAAAGAGAGGGACACACCCTTGATTTATTTATCTTTGGTTTTTCTTTACAAGGAAAACCAGCATAATAAATCTATAGGATAACATTCAAGCTTAAGGATATATAACGATCCCTGCAAACAGCTTAAATAAATGGATCGTATTCAGAAAATTTCCAATACATGCCAAGGTTGCAGAGTGGTTTTTGCACAGGAAAGCAACTTTGCAATCTCAGGATTACAGTACACTCTTTAAAATCGATTATAGCCTTAGATACCCTGCTACTGTTACAAGTTCTCACAGTTCACAATTACTGTGCCAATTATTACAATTTTCTTAGAATTCTAATTCCTGGAATGATGCAATAACTGTGACAGTCTTAGCACTGTTTACTGATGACAGTTTGCATGGTGAAAATATGAAATATGAAAACTAAAATCATAACAGACGGCACAGATATATTAGTCAAATATTATTATTTGCAAGTACATCTTGACTCAAGCCTGACATGCATAAAGACAAAATAAACTTCCAGAAAATAAAACTCTGTGAATGTCGGGAAATGACATTTTTTCTGTGAAAACTACTGAATTCTACTTTCTCGCTGTTCCATCAAGGCAAACCACGTTACAAAGTTTTTTGACCTGCCTGTAATAGAAATTATACTGAAAACTCTTTTTATGTAATTGAATAATTACTACTACTACTACTTTTTCAAAAGGGAAGTTAAAACATTGCAGGAAATATTAATTAATGCTTAATTAAAAACTATCTTTCAGCTGAAAAAAGTACAAAAAGTGACTGACATTTATATCGTTCATCGTAATGCCATGGAAATATATCCTCTTAACAAGACCTTTAAGATAACATAAGAGGCACAAAACGCTAAATAATCTAGTAACAAAAACCTACAATGACATCCTACAAACAGCAACTTTGAAGGCTGTAATTACTGTATTACTGAAATTTAAATTTGAATTAAACTGAACCAACTTAAAATTTTCTTTTTGAAATCTCGTGTACAGGAGAGAATAATTGATTAGAAAACTATAGTTTACCAATAAGTTGATGTTAAATAAATTTCTTTATCGTTATTACTAATATTAAACACACACTGGTAAGTGTGGAACAGGGTTTTTTCTTCTTGTTAGTATTTGTCACTTTTCAGTCCTAAAAAAACATATCTGGTCATAATCACTTAGTCATGTCTGAGATAACATCAGAAAGGCCACAAATCTTACTGTACTCAGCAGAGCTGCTGAGCGCGCCACAATTACTAAATACACGCGGAAAAGATAGAGATTTTATAAAGGTCGCAGAGGGAAAATAGGTCACTTTTACAGATCACTATTTAAAAGAAATTATTCAAATATTCTCTACTATAATATCTCTGCAAAGCTTTGGACAGTGTGGTAACTGAGCAGAGCATAAGCTACTGAACATATAATTAATTGGTCAACAAGCTGGAAAGCAGCCATTTCTCTTTATGTCAAGTTTTTAAAAAGTTGTGTCGGTTTTTCATTATGCAAATTTTAAAGAGTAAAATGAAAATTGAGTTCAAACTAGAGTATCTCAAACCATCATGATATGTGAATGAAACTCAGGTTTTAAAAACAGAATAATTTAATTTGTATTGTGCTATTCTATATAATTTCATTCAGATATAATCAAAGACATTATTCAAGAGTGATCAAGTCCTGAAAAGGTGTAACTTTTAAAAATTGTGTTCTAAATACATTTTTACATTTCCTTAGAGTAGCCTTTTTGTTTCAGTGGAATATAATGGACATCTGGAATTCTCACAATAAGTTGTTTAGCTCTTTCATTTAGAGTTGTTAGTGAATTAGTCCAAAACTGGTGTATTGGCCCACTTACTCATACTTTAATCATGAGCAAAATATAGCTGAGAATGCAACAAAATATGACTGCCTTTGCTGGTAACTTTCATTTCACCGGAATTTGTCTGAAACGGCCTTAAACAAGGTATATCAAAGGGATGACAATAGCTTGCAGCTCAGAAAGACATGGAAATCACACCTGGTAAGCATGTGGGCAGGGTGAAGGGAGAGAAAGATCTCTTATAAAGAACAATTTAAAAATGCCTGTACAGAAATGCATGCAGACTGGAAACCAGGAGGAGCTATAACTTCACGAACGGACACCAAGTTGCAACACCATTGGCATAAGTAAGACATGGCAGACCAGCTCACAGGACTAGAACGCTATGATGGACAGGTACAGACTCTACAGGGAAAACAGGCAAAGAAGGGAGGTGGGATGCCTTGTATGTGAAGGAGCTGCTCAAATACATGGAACTCTTCTGTAGCAGTCTGACAACTCAAGTTGGGAGTTTGTTACGGTCCACCTGGTGAGTGTGAAGTGGATGAAACCTCATTTAAGAAACTCAGGAACACTGCCAGGTGATACACCTTACTTATGATGAGAGACTTTAAGCCTCCTCACATCTGTAGGACAATATGGAGAGATGGAAGCAATCCAGGAGGCTTCTGGAGGGTGTCAGGGACAACTTCTTAACACAGATGTTCAATGGGATAGCCATGCTTTCCTGGGTATGCTAACAGACAAGGAAGAAATGGTTGGTGATGTCATCATCAACGGTAGCCTTGGCTGTAATGACCATGAAGTACTGGAGTTCAAGATCTTAACTGGTGTCAGGAAGGCAAGTAGCAGAGTACAAACTTTGAATTTAAGGAGTGCAGACTTCAGCTAATTCAGGTATCCTGTAGGGAGGCAGTTCTGAAGAGCAAAACAGGGCAAGAAAGTTTGCAGGGTCTTTGAGGACAACCTCCTCCATGCACAAGAACAATCAATCCCTACACTCTGGCAAATGAGCAGATATATCAGGAGCCTGGCTTGGGTGAGCAGGGAACTCATGAATTCCAACTGAATTGAAAACAAGCCTCTCTAGGAGGACAGTTACGCGCTGGACCAAGAGGATCAATGCAATCAGGCTGCCCAGAGAAGCTACAGAACCTCTGCCTTTTGGGATTTATCAGGACCTGAGTGGGCAAAGCCCTGAGCAACCTGGTCTGAACTCAGCATTGACCCTTCTTCAAGCAGGAGGGTAGATTATAAAGACTCTCAAGGTCCCCATAGGCTGAATCAATCTATAAAACTGCATCTCAACATCCTTTTTAACGGTAACTATTTTCATAGGAACGCCTTAAAACCAATGTGCACACCACCTTTATTATTAACTCAGTTGATATTAGCTGACCTTATACAGTAAGGCCAACAGAACAAAATTCTTGTATTTCCTATGACTGTTCTTTCAGTTGTCTACTTATGAAACAACTGGAATTGCACTTAATTTTCACATTCCAACATATGAAAGATGTACAGCTTAATTAAAAAGGTAACTTCAGGGCAAGCAGTTCCAAGACTCTTGTGATAATGTAGTAGAAGCAAGTTTGATTTTATTTTTATCATTTTGTATCTGCCACCCACGAATTCCAATAGAAATCCAGAGTAATTTTCTAAGCTATAAGAAAATTGACTTCCCCCACATAAAATCTTTATGTTAAAATATTTTCCACTGAACTACCTGTAAAGCCAGTATTTGCTCACTTTTAATGCTAATCTTTCAGCATCACTAATACTTTCTATGGCATAGTCCTCTTGAATCATGGATGCCAAAACGCCTTAAAAACATAAACACAATAATGTAACGAGGAGACACAGTAAAATCTGTATGAACCAATTAGCAATTTTGAACACTGATATAGGAAACCAATACTTGAGAGAAAGGGAAGTTATCTGGGAAACAATTCATGCTCCAGCTGATGTTAGAATGGTCTCTGAACTGGGCCACTGACAACAAAAGAACATATCCCCAAAAGTTGACTTCAGCACCAGAAGAGAGGTGGAGGGAGGCAGAAAAGGACATTCCTTTAGGAGGAGATGGACAGGCAGAGCATTTGAATTTTAGGTACTTATAGTTGACCATGAAATAACCTTCCAGTGTGTTTTTTAGATCCCAGCTGACTACTCCATACCATTTCTCCATCTGCATTCAGTCTCTCATTGTAAAATCTATTTTCAGAGACTTCCCATCAGACTTAAGTAGGTGCTACCCTGGGGTCTGTAACGCCAGGTTACAGTGTTAATTTCCTCTCTGCTTATCAGTTTCTCATGCAGTACACCTTCTCTCAACTCCTCTTCCCTAGCCACCTTCCCAATCTCTTCATCAAGCTAGTAAAAAGCCATCTTCATCTTCTTTGTGCCACAACCTTCTGAGCCGTCAGCCCAGTCCTCCTTCATCTTAGATCAATTTATATTTTCCCTGCCCAAAATCCCAGTCCCAGTCTACCTCAACATCATTTCAGTTGGCGTCACAATCCCTTCCATTTCCATTCCCTTTGTTACTGCATTTTCTGGTCCATCTCTTGTTTGTTCAGTAACAAACAGCTCTTTTCTTTTTTAAGGTGATGTTTGGATTCACTGGAAGTATGGAAAAGATACACACCCACACTGACACAGTTTGCAGCAGTAGAGAGGTGCTAGTAAAAGCAAACAGCTACTGGGGGGGTGGGGGGAGTCAGTCTTTTGTTTCTGGCAAAAAAAATGTGTTTGCACTTTTTGCAAAGATGTCGTCTATTATTTCAGGTGTTCAAGCAGTAACAGGACTCATCTAAACTATCTAGAACATTCTGTTCTTAGATTACCATAACTGTAAATGGCATAAAAATAAGTGGTGTAGTTTTTCTGGGTATGGAGTCCCTTTGTCCAGACATTCAACACTGCACTACAGAAATGCAACTGTCTTTTTTTTTTTTTTTTTTCCAATTTTCCGTTCCTCTTATCATTTTCTGGCCTCATAAACAAGCTGCCGGTTAGGGAACTGAGACAAAGCAGCCAGATGACTGTACATGCAACCATCTTAGTAATGGTTACAGGTAGTAAGCAGTGCCGAGTTGCCACCTAATGAGCTGAGCTCTTTCCTCTACATTCATTTTGCACCCCATACAAAAACCAGCTGCATTCCCACCTTTTAAATCACACCCAACCACATCTCATACTGCCTTTCTCTCTCTTATGCCACAGGGGTAGAACAGCTCTAGTTTTCAGTTGGCAATCTGCTCCTTTTTCATATGATCCTCAACACAACTTGCACTTCAGTAGGGAGCAACAGCAAAAGCTTTGTTCCTTCCTGCATCCTATTTCAAGTTCGATGCTCACATATGGCAAAGCATGCCATGCAAAGGACATGAAGAGATCACTCACTGCCAACCATAAGAAACAGAGAGAAGCTAGAAATATAAATTATTTAAAAGGAATAAATTGGAAAGAATATGAGAACTTTATTGCTCACTGCATAGTGAAGGTTCTGAAAAATTCATGCCTAACTTCAGGTATGTCCACTTCAGTGAATTTTACTTCCTCAGATTTCAGTAAAGTACAATGATGTCCACTGGAACAAGAAAGGTCAGTGAATCTGGCAGCAGCTAGACCATGTGATAAAGACAGAGGCAGTTTTAGATCTGTCAAAGCAGCTCCTGCAGGAAGCTTGCCAGTGAGCTATATGGCAAAAAAAGAGAAAACTGTTTTTCTCAGATCATTAATTAGATTGTGTTGGGGCCAGCTGCAAGAGAAAAGCGAGCTGTTATGGGTGTCTTAACTGTTTTCACCTTTTTTTCTTCCCTTCCTAACTAGGGAGCATACTACCACTTTTACAGATAAACTTTCAATAATTGGGGCCTGGATACCTTAGCTATGGGATAAGGATTCAAAGCAAGCTGAGTCTCAGGGCTACAGTTAAAAGCTGAGCTAGCTGAGCTGAAGTTCAGATTTTACAACACAAACATTTCATAAAACAAAAACCCACAGGTCACGTCAGCTGATCTCCTAGGGTTTCTGCTGTAAGTTTGTACCTTCTCTTCTTATTCCAAGGCAGTCAACAGCTACAAATTGGATCAATTCAAAGCAAAAATGTGAGCTTACAGAAACCCTGGTAAATCTAAACCCAGATGTGCTTTGGTTGATGTAAAATTAATCTTTTAAATTCTAAACCATTTCAAAATATATTTAAATATATTTTAAAAATTCAAGATGCCTTTAACAGGTACTAAAAGCAAAACAACCTAAAAAAAACAACCGATTTTAATTCTTAAACAGAACCAGAGCTAAAAAAAAAAACCAACACCAAAACCCAACAAAAACCAGCCCTACTTTCCCATCCTGTTATATTGGCTATGTATCACCTTAACTGCAATGTATAATGGTATGGAGAAGATGCCCTGAAATGTACTGTACAATTTTGTTTGAAACGCTCTACCAAAAAAAACAAACCCCAAACTCTTTGCATTGCGCTATGTTCAATCGAACATTCAAAGAATATTGATAGGCCAATTAGAAATAACAGAATGGCAAACTTTCTACTTGACTCTTCTGCACTCCTCAGATTTCGCCTGTAAAGACACACTTCCCTTTCCTTCTTCAGCTTTTACCAACTCCAGGTACCATGATATGGTGCATCTATTTGAAGAATGAACTATATCAAGAAGAAATACTGCTATGAAGCTGCACACAAACATTACTGCACTCAAAGGAGCTGTCTCTGTTTCAAGGGGGAAAGTAAGTTTTTAAATCACACAAATGCAAGTGTTAGTCTAAAAAACTTGTATAGTGGGAAATCCCATAGACTCATTTCATTTCCATATCTTGTACATACTTCAGTGTCCCATATATTATTATTCATTTTATGCTTAACACAAATCTCAGTCAAAAATTCAAGACTGGCTACTGTTAAGATTATGTGATATTTCATGTTTTATTAACCTGTTTTTATCTGCAGCTAATAATTTTTTCCCACATCTTTGACATACGAGGTGTGGAACATTGTGGGTTTTGTGGGTGGTTTTGTTTGGTTTGTTTATTTGTTTGTTTTAGTGTAAAGGAAGTGTGAACAAGGCAAAAAAGAAAGGGAAAGTACTCTGCCAAACAGCTTTGCTGGTCTTCAGAAATGTCTGGCATATGTTAAAAAATGGCTGGTGAACAGCTCTGCTATTTCACTGATCTGGATCAGAGAGATTAGGCAGAAGGGACTTAGACTTTTGTAGAATGAATGTGGCTTTTCACATACCCATGAAAATCTGTCCACATTTGGCAAAAGGAAGTTCAAAACTGTAATTTTTAAAAGCTTATCACATTTTTAAAACACACAGTCAAGACAAACAGCTAAACTTCTCAAAAACTCATTCATTAACACCCTACCTACCAGCAACACAAATTAAAAAAAAACCCCACTTATTGGCCCAAGACTGCAGAAACTTAGCAAGGCTTTTCCTGGCATTTCCAAGTCCCTCTCGGCAGCTCTGAGCCACACCAGAACCAGGCGGGAAACTGTGTGCCGAAAGTATGGCTCCCACCTATCTTCCAACACCCAGGCTGAATTGAGAAGGGAATTGTCTCTTTCAACTGCCTAAGCAGAAAAAGACAGAGAAAAGAAGATGTGGTCGAGGAATACGGTGAAATAGGAAATTTGGAGAGAGAGGAAAGAACTGCCTGCTATTTAAGAAAAACCAGAAAGGAGTCAGTAGACCATCTCATGTAACTCTCTTCTGCTTAACTACTGCAAGCCTGCCTTCCCTCATACACAGAGTCCCACTTGCTTCTTCCATCTATCAAATAAGGAGACTCTAGTAAAACTTGTCACGCTTTCTCTTCTTTTTCCTGTCTGATTTTTTCCCACTCTGCATTCAAAGCAGAACAGTTACTACTGAACACTGCCAGGGCAGTCATGCATTATGATACAACCCTAAACTGAATTTTTTTTTTTTTTAGATCACATCATTTCCCCAGTCAGTGAGCAGAATGGATCTAATCTTGCCATCCAGTTGGGCACAAACCCCAGGTTACATAGTAAAGCTGTTTTCCATAGTGCCCTTGTCTGAACTGTTGCTGAGAGTGGAAGCCATGTGGCAAATGTGAAATGAAACAATAATCCTACAGATAGTGCTGCCCTGAGGGATTGGCTTCTATCTCTTCTCTTCCTGCACATTATATCATTTAAACCAGCCCCCTAAGGGTGACTATTATGTGCTCTTGATCTTTTGGATACTGAATTTGAAGAAGTGTTGAAAACTCATCACTTCTGTTAGAATCAAAGAGGATCTCTGCCTGCAACAGATAAAATGCTAGGTAATAAAAAAATCTTCTGAACTATCAGGCACAACTCATCTCAACCGTAGCACCCAAAATCAGCAGATAACTTTTTATGTTTCCTCTTTAGTACTTCAGCTGCTCACCTGAAATACTGTCTCCACAATGAACACTGGGCACTGTAAAGATAACAACTAATAACACTTTTGAACTACTCAGACCTAAAGTGATAAGAAGCACAGAAAAGCCCAAAGGAAGTTATTAATTTTGTCATCAGAGCATGTTTTGATTAGGGTGCAGTAAATAAAGCCTATGGCCACACACAGAAGAGAGAGAGAATGAAACAAAACAATGAAGGCAGCAATCATCAAGTAAGCATCATCCCTCCTGTGCACTGAATGAAGTGTAACTCCTAGGGGGAGAAAAACCAGTATGTGATTCTCTAATTAAAGACTGTGCCATTATGCATAAACATAGGGAGGCCAAAATTAAGATTCTACAAGCAGCTTTAATTCTTCAATTTCACAACTTTTAAGTGCTTCATTTCTCTGCTTTAACAGAACTCTTAATAAAGCTTTTCAGATGCAATTTAAAAACACATGCATGGTAACAGCTCCAAGAATAAAGCTGACAAAAATAAAAGGCAGGAATTAAAAACATGTTTTAATCCCATGACACAGATTGCACAAATGTTCGATCTAAGAAAACAAATTTCTCACTTTTTATTATGAACCAATACAAGTGATAAAGCGGTATCGTGCAACTGAAATGTAGGAGATGCAGAAAGATGCCTTGCTTCTTTTTGGTGTTGTGGCTTTTTGACCTTCCTAAGCAAAAAGCAGGAAAATGAATTTTCAGCACCACAACTGCTGTTACTCTCTGTAGTCAGCTACTATTTGATTGAACAGAAACGCACAGGAGCAAGGATATTAAGTCATAGGGACTTCTATTCTATATTGCTATTAAAATTGTCTGTTTAAAATCATAAAGTATGATTATTTAGAGAAGATCGCTGTGAGCCTGCAGAATGAAGATTTTTGTCCTTCACAGGACTTTCAGAATTAGTGTACAGACACAAAAAATATTTTCATATAAATGGGCTAAAGAGAGACCTGGTATATTTATATTAATTGGTTCTTTTTGTCACCAATGTAGTTTATATAATTCTGGAGGTATTGTAAATTACTGGGATTTTTTTCCCCTTATGGCAGAAGCCTAATTAAGTTTACTTTTTATAATTATTTACTTTTATATAACATTGTGATGGGTTGACCCTGGCTGGATGCCAAGTGCCCAGCAAAGCTGTTCTATCACTCCCCCCTCCTTCACTGGACAGGGGAGAGAAAAATACAACAAAGGCCTCGTGGGTCGAGATCGGGACAGAAGGGAGCATTCATCAATCACTGTCATGGGCAACACAGACTCAGCTTGGGGAAAATTAACTCAATTTATTACAAATCAAATGGAGTAGGGTAATGAGAAATAAAACCAGAT
>JANZLQ010000061.1:13457010-13497949 GCA_026212715.1 Elanus axillaris | reverse complement strand
GGGGGAAGCTTCCAGCAGCTTCTAACAGAAGCCGCCCCCGCCCCCCCCCCCCCCAAAACCTTTCCACAGACACCAAATAGAAACATTTTAGCCTACTATAGAAACACAGTAACCTTTCATATAAAGTGAAATACAGTTCCATAAATCTACATAGTAATCCACTTCCAGGTTCAGTAGCTTTTTATCCAAAGAAAACCTCCTATTTGCAGAGCCACTGAGGCCTTGCTCACTGTACCTTATTTACAAAAGGCTCATTTAATTATTTAAGTTAATCTATAGATTGTTCTGCAGAGTTTATGGGCATTGTATTAGATGACCCTCTTTTGTGTAATGCTAGTGGGTTTATACATAGAAAATACATGCTGTTCGCCACATGAAGTTGTCTATAGTCATTATGGTCAGCTTCTGAAACTGAATTTTCTTCTGCATTGTGATTGCTCCCTTAAGATCTTTTCCAACAGTACTTGCAGTTAAAACATCTGTATTTGAATACATTCTAATCCAAAGCTACATGCTATTCACATAAAGTTAATCAAAGAAATGAGCACCTTAGAATAACATGTCATGTTTTTCCTCCCAAGCTGCATGTTTTACTCCATTATTAGATTCAGCCTAACTTCTCTCAATTTAATCTCAAGAGCATTTATTTGGTTGCAGAGGTGGGGTGAGCTGGAAAACAACAACAAAAAGGTATCATGACAAAGCACCGTTATCTTGTTTCCCAGCACGGAGACTACAGATCTTCAGCTGTTACCACAGTCCATTCCTCGAATCTTTTTAGAGCTTAGAGTCTGCACAGGGACTTACACTTGGGTCAGCTCCTCATAAAGTCCTGTATAAAACACTCAGAGATAAAAAACACAATACCATAATAACAAAGAGTACTCCCCATGTTTGCCTCACTGTAATAGCTTACTGGATCAAGACTGAAAACTCCTTAAAAGTAGTCTCAACATCCTGGCAGTGTCTTGCTTTAAAGGTATCTTGTTGACCAGTCTGATACAACCTTCTTTTAAATATTTTAAGAAGCACAAGAGTCAGCCTTTAAGAACTGAAATGGGTATGAAGTGCTCTCATCTCTGTAATTACATGGCAATTATCTATTACCTCTCCCAGAAATAGATATATAACGTAAGTATTGACCAATTCCAATACTTGGTCTTTTCCAAATATTAGAATATATTCAGAACTGCAAAATTCCATTTTACAAGCTTGAATAAGTGTATTAAATTACTAAATTCTTCTTTAAATCTTTTTATAAGCATTCTGTGCTACATTAGCAGACTACTAACAGCTCTATGACAAATTAATTGTCCTTTCAAACAGCTTTTCTGCATTTGATATCAGCAAAGACATAATGAGACAGGAAAGAAAATTGTGTATACATAGCAGCTATGTCAGTCTCATCCATTTGCTTAATGCATAATACTTACGACAATACCAGATTTCTTTGCTATTGAAATAGAATGACCTAAATATTAGGCTGTGGCATCACATTCTGTGTTCAAGCTGGCCAACATTTCCGTAATATATTCTCCATTCAATTATCTGGCGATATATTTGTGTGCGATCACTGAGCTAAGCAAACTTCCAAAGAGCCTGCCCTCAGGCTGTTAATGACATTTGGGGATCTCTATGAATGGGACTACATGGAACAACAACAAAACTCCTGACTCTGAAACCCTTTGTTTGTTACAAACATTATATGGAAATTCAGAACAAAGCTTGAACTATAAAAGACATGTTTCAATTACAATAAACATTCATGACATGAATAGACTACCCTGCCTTTTAAATGGAGCATATTTTAGTCCAGTCTGAAAACTATTTAGTGAGATCATAAAAATAGTAGCAATCTAATTATTTTCAAATATCAGGGATACTATTAATAATCTAAACAGCTGCACTGTCAGTGGATTTAATTAACAGTTAAAAATATGAACAACAGGGAGCAAGACAACATGCTGTTTTTAAAGATGTGCAAAATGAAAGTATCCTCTCCTTGTACCTGGAATATTGATGACCCAAATTTGCTCTAGTTCACTGCAAAAAAAGACAGGCAGAAGCCTATTTCAAATTACTGAAAGAATACAAAGGAACTTTCATTTCTTTTCCCTTTCAAACCACTTCGGAAGGCAGACACTGGTACTGGTTCTTACCCTCCTGAGCCTGCTTGAGGCTGGCTGACAGCTTGCCCTTCCTGAAGTTTCTCAAGATGACTGAGAGCCGCTAGATCAGGCCTGGGGAAACAAACACGAGCCCACTCAAAGGAAAACAACATGGCTTAGACATCTCCAGTCAAGATCTTAAAGTCATCCTTTACTTCACTAATGCAACCAAGTGTTTACAAAGGTTTTCACTGTAAGAGTCAGTGGTTACTGATCTTCTATTTCATGATCAACAAATGTGCCAGTGCAGATAATGTTGGGAGTTACTCTTACCTCATCTCCTAACCCTTTTGATTAAAAGCACATGTATTACAGAAAAATGAAGAAGAAAATCTGTAGATTGTTCATCAGCTGCTGTTCTCCCTGGACGGTATATTTTCAGACAAGTTTTCCAAGCTGAATCTACCTTGAAGGTATTAAAAAAATTAGCTCAGCCCTTTTTCCCTTTCATCTCCACAATTCCCACCCCCGTTAGCCCATAAGCTTTAAAAAGAACCACCTTAGCTATTTTATTTTCTGGAAACTGAGATTACGACAAATAGATCCTTCTTTACTTTGTAGAAGGAAAAAAAAATCTGACATTTGCCATCTGTATAATATTGCTAAAACTTTCTTCCTTCCATTCCTTCTTTTCCTGTGCAAAACTGGAATCAAAAGAGTTTCTGCTGAAGAGCTCAGTTTTCTACAGTAGGCAATCAGAAAGGACCATATTTGCTTTTGTTCTATGCCTTAGCAAATCCTAAGCTTATCTGCCAAGTTTCATGGTTTTAAGCAGAGCACATTTTTCGTGTGGTACAGAATGCTCAGTCCCCCAGCTAAGTCGTTATTATTTACTGCTTTCATGTGTCCCAGTCTTCTTGAAATGACAGCCAGTTTGGACAGTCTGCTCTGCCTTCCTTGTGTCTGATGATACTGGGAACAGATGAATGGGAGGCACACACGGCTGTTCAAGCTGCCTATCAACATCAGGAAAGACTGTGGGGCCTGATGATTATTTAGTACTGACAGGCTTTAAAGAGAATGATGCTCTAGGCAAATAAGGAAAAAAAGTATTTTTTTTAGACTATTTCCCAAATAACTTCTGCATGAAATGGGGCTTTCTCACTTACAAGAACTTTTCATACTTAATACCCACTTTAAACACTTTAGATTAATATTTAAGGCAGCACAGACCTACGGGCTATTCAAGTGTCAGGTATCCTGATATGAAAATCAAAATTCAGCACAGTATATTTTAAAACCCAGGGCTGGCAATCTACAAAAAGGAGTTTCACAATGACTAGACTTCTATTTAACAGAGGCCTCTGACTTGGTAGATCAACAGTGAGTATTAACTTTGTTAGTCTGAAACCAAATTAGGTTGACTGCAGTACGTGGCTTCTTTGGCTCCTTCGGTGGTCAACACAAGCAGTTACTTCTAATGGTGTTAAAGCTCAGATGAAAATGTTAAATAGAGGAGTCAATTGCAAGGTCATTACTTTTTTTCTCAAAGTAATGAAAACAAAGTACTTCATGCAATATACAATTATAGGTTAATGATACAGTCCTACAGAGTGGCTCTAAGGCCTTGTTCAATTCAAAATACTGTTGTAAACAATTTCAAAGTATCATTTAAAGGATTAAGTGTTAACAAGAAGTGTTAGTCACAGTTTAAATGTTATAGCAAAGCTACCTATGATTAAAGAAAAAATGAAAGGGAAACATTTTTAATGCAAATACTGCAATGAGAAAGTGATCTAGGCTGTATGAAAACAACACTCACTAAAAGTAGACATTACAAAGGCAGAATGAGAATAAATCTTGAAAAGCAGCATTTGCCTACTAATTCACCTTGGAATTTCTGCAGTATGAAAGATCATTACTGTAAGACAAAAAACAACATGGGAAAGTTTGCTGGCACCTTCTTTGCAACTACGAGTTGCAATGCTACATGAAATAAACCCTCAACAATATTGTTTTTAGGAACTACTTTTTTCCTCCCACCTTCTGACTCATTTCCACCACAAAGACCCACGCTAATTTCTCTTTCCAGTATCTTCTAGAACAATAGAGAAGATGGCAGGATATATTTCACAGTGATTTTGACTCTCATGGAATTAAAAAATCATCATTTCTTCCATGCCATGACACTAGCATTTCCCAAAGAGGAAAATACCCCAAAGAATCATTAAAAATGAAAATACCAGAGTATCAACTGTCTAACAGCAAGCTATAGAAAATAAAAAGACAGAGATAATAAAAAAAGAACTTTGTACAAAGACACAAACTTTGCTGAAATTCACACCCTTCAACCTCTTGTTAGACTTCTGAGCTAAAATAGCAAAGCAAAAAGTAAAAGAGTGAGATTCAGGGTCTCTCTGGGACAAGACTGACTTGCGAGGCACCAGTAAGTATTCTTTCCTCAAAATCAGGAACAACCTCTGACCTGAGCATTTTATGCAGCATATTTAGAAGATGGTTTTATTCAGATAGCCAAGAGAAAAGATCTTGTGGTGGGTTGACCCTGGCTGGATGCCAGGTGCCCACCAAAGCTGCTCTATCAACTGCCCTCCTCAGCTGGACAGGGGAGAGAAAATATAACAAAAGTCTCACTGGTTGAGATAAGGACAGAAAGAGATCACTAACCAATTACCATCATGGCCAAAACAGGCTTAATTTGGGGAAAATTAATTTATTGCCAATGAAAACCAGAGTAGGTAATGACAAATAAAAACAATTATTAAAACACCTTCCCCCCAACACCTCCCTTCTTTCCTGGGCACAGCTTCATTCCCAATTTTCTCTACCAGCAGCGCAGGGGGATGGAGAATGGGGGTTGGGCTCAGATCATCACACCTTGTCTCTGCCGCTCCTTCCTCCTCAGGGAGAGGACTCTTCCCCTGCTCCAGCGTGAAGTCCCTCCCATGGCAGAGAGTTCTCCGTGAACTTTTCAATGTGGGTCCTTCCCACGGGCTGCAGTTCTTCCCGAACTATTCCAGTGTGGGTCCCTTCCCCGGGCTACAGTCCTTCAAGCACAGCCTGCTTCAGCGTGGGTCCCCCGCGGGGTCACAACTGCTGCCAGAAAACCTGCTCCAGCCTGGGCTCCTCTCTCCATGGGGCTGCAGGTCCTGCCAGGAGCCTGCTCCAGCGCGGGCTGCCCACGGGGTCCCAGCCTCCTTCGGGCATCCCCCTGCTCCGGCGTGGGGTCCTCCCCGGGCTGCAGGTGGAGATCTGCTCCCCTGTGGGCCTCCCTGGGCTGCAGGGGGACAGCCTGCTTCACCATGGTCTTCCTCACGGGCTGCAGGGGAATCTCTGCTCTGGCACCTGGAGCATGTCCTCCCCTCCTTCTGCACTGACCTGGGGGGCTGCAGGGTTGTTTTTCTCACATGTTGTCACTGTTATCTCCAGCTGCAGTTTCTGTTCTGCAGCAACTTTTTTCCCCCTCTTAAATCTGTTCTCCCAGAAGCACTACCACTGTCACTGATGAACTCGGCCTTGGCCAGTGGTGGGTCCATCTCAGAGCCAGCTGGCATTGGCTCTGTTGGACACAGGGGAAGCTTCTAGCAGCTTCTTACAGGAGTCAGCCCTGTAATCCCCACCGTTACCCAAACCATGCCACGCAAACCAAATACAGTATACTATGTTATTCAAATCTACCTTAAGACTCAGAAACTTATGGATAAGAATGGGAGGCAGAGCACCTCTGGTGAGGAACAGCATCACAGACCTTACATTCTGTTATCAATGTCCAGCAATGTCTCTGGACATACTTAAATATTCATGTTTCAGAAAGATCCTGTCATTTCTAACAAAATACAAAACATTCTGAAAATTACTCAACACCAAACTGAAAAGCAGTGAAGAAGTCACTTGTACACCCCCTCTCATCACAGCCTCTGCCATAAAGCTCCCCCAAGCCCCCACATGGGCTTAGGTACATGGGCACCAAGGCCCAGTGCAGCACAGCTATGCCACACAGATTTGGACTGCTAAGTAAAAACAAAGAAAACATCTGTCAAAAGATAACAGAGATAAAAAGTATAGACAGCATTAGGACTGCTCAGAGGGGATTTAGTAGCTGAAGGAGTCAAAAGGGAAAACACTGGCACAGAAGGGTACAAAATCCTACAGGAGAAAACACGTTGGAGGCAGGCTGGCGTTGGCCAGGCATGGTCAGGACCAGTCAGGTCCACTGTCACTGCCACCCCTGCTAAGGGGGCTGGGGGAAGACGGCCATACCAAGGAACTGCCTCTGGGAGCTGCAGGGGTGGACTCTTCCCCACCTGACTGGTGTCTGCCAGGTCAGGACAGACTCTTTGGGGCCCCATTGGCCATGTGTCCGCTTAGCCAAATAAATCCTATCCATCTTTCATGCTAGCCAATATGCAATGGCTTTATGTGTTAAAACTGTATTTATGTGTTAAAACTCTGCTTTGCAGAGCCTCTGCGTCCAGTGGAAGATGCCTGAACAAACCAGAAAGTGTGGCCACTGCATGCTGTCTTCTGCACAGAAACACCTCATCCCAAACAGAAACCCTCCATGGAGACCCCTCCAAAGCATACCCTCCCCACTTCCACTCGCAGGAGTCATCTTGAGATCTCATGGTATAGCATGGTAGTAGAACTAGAGTTATGCAAGACGCTATGCTAAAGCAAAATTGCTGAAAAAAAAAAATCTCTTAGCACAAATACTGGTCACTGCCAATCTTTACGATGCACCCAGATGCCCATCCCCATGGGCCTAAAGCCAAGGGAGATGTGCCTGTCGGAGATTTCACAGAAGTCCTGTTGGACAATGCAGTGCAAGTTGTATCCTTGGAGAAAAACCCATGGCTGTTTGCCACCACACGGATTACTGGAGGATACACATACTATAGGCATACACTTTTACAACTTGGAGGCATTAGCCTGCCAGACAGATGGCTGTGCTAAAGGCAAAATAGTTGTACTTGTCACTGTAAACCAATACAGTAAAATAGTTGTAAAACGTTATATTACTGAGGCTTCTATCCACACACTTCATTCATTCATAACAAAGTAAATATCATCAGATGTATAAGTAAAACCAGAAATTATTCTAAGTCAAAAGTGTAACATAGATAAGACCTTACATCTGGGAAGAATCTGATTTTTACTGCAAGTAATTGCACAGCTTATACAATTTATCCATGGCCTCTTTTCTAGTCTCATTGATCTCTATTAGAAACCAACATTACACCTCCATTCAGGCCCCCATTCACATGACACAGATCGAGGGAGGAAAGTGGGGTTGGAAGCACATTGGGATGCAAAGCCTCTCCTTCCCCTCCAGCCTCCTGCCATTTTATTTTTCTTCTTTTGTAATGAAAACATCAGGAAAGTCTCTGAAAACATAGAAACCACTGAACAACTGCAGTTCAGGAGCAAGAGAATGAAGACAACATTAATCCTTCTGATCTCTCGAGAAATAGTTCCACAGAACCAGGAACTTTCAAAAATAACAAACTATAAATCTACTCCTTAATATATGAACAGAAAATCTGACTCAAAAACTGGAGGCCCCAGGGCCAGCCCATACCTTTCACCACTGACAAGAAAAATACACAGTCTAGAAGATAATCAGAATTTTTAACAGATATCAATACCTATTTTTGACTCTTCCCTGTCAGAACAGCTGAACGGTAAATACCAAAGGCTCCAGTTTCAGCAGTAAAATAATGAAACTAGTCTCTGCTGCAAAATATTATAGTACCCAAGTTGCAAAAAAAAAAAATGTTCCTCTCTTAATGGAGTGCTTTTGTAGGGAGTTAAAAGCAACTGACACATCATGCTCTTACTTACTTTGTCTTTTGATGCAGTAAATTGGTAAGGTTTTGCACAAGAAACTTTTAGTTTCACAGTTTTCCATGCCACTGTTATGTATATATCTGTCCTTTCCCTTTCAAATAACTAACCAAAACAGTTGGTTTAGAGAACGCTTATTTAGCACTCAGCCTCCTCACTTAGGACAATTCCCTGAAGCAAACGTGTAAGAAATTGGTTCCCAAATAACAAATATCTGAAGGTTTTTTTTAAAAAAAAAAAAAAAGGGCACTCCACACACACACATCATTTCCTACATGCATCCAAGAACTCTCCAGGGAAGGCCAAGGGGAAACCACCTGCTAATTCTGTGTTCGGGGCACCCTGATGAATTCTGAGCGGACAAGATGCTCCTGCTGCACGGGAAAGCTGCCAGGAATGCACACCTCTGGCCAAACACAAAACCATGCCCAACCAGGTGCTCGAGCACACGTGTACCACTTCAGGGCTTCGCTTATGGCAGACAGTTTTAACCATGCTGCAACCATAACTGGCTCTCCGGATAGAATAATCTTATTTATGCTTCACAAGAAACCCAACACATTTATGTTTTATCTGAAACACGGCATCTCATCTATTGCTCCCAGGCCACTGCAGAAAGTACGATTTCCTCATTACATCTGCATGCGTTTCCCAGGGAAGTTCAGCAAAGTCTTTTTGGGCCTTTTGTCATCTCCTCTTAACTGAGTATGTACAGGAAGGCATAGAAATCTCCTTTTCACCAAGTATGTACGGCATGGCACACAGCACGTTGGAACAGAGGACAAAAATGGCTTTACAGACTATTTTTCACACCACCTTCAAGGCTAGAAGGGCGTTACAAGGAGGAATTGATTGCCGCAGATTAAAAAATAGGACAGAAGTGCCAGGCCACGTATTTGCAGCCTGGTTTTATTTACAGTGACTGAATGGTATCTATAAATATAAATAAATAAATGGTATCTACAATCCCCTCTCTTAGGGATTCATAGGGATACCATCGATACATACACAAAACGTGTCTCCCGGTTCCCAGCCCGGCGTCACGCCTCCTCTTGCCCTACGTCCCGGCGCAGCTCCCCTTCCCCTTCCCCTTCCCCTCCACCAGAAATGGGGCACAGCCCCTGCTGCCCCCCAGCGCCTTCCTGCCTTCCCCCAGGGCAGGCTGGGAGCCCCAGCAACAGCCTATCAGGAGCTGCCAGCTACGCTCACGCCAGCCAATCCGGGATGAGTATTTCCCACCACTCCCTCCCAGCCCGGGACAGGGCCGCCAAGGGGGGTTACAGATGATAAAGGTAATAGAGAATATTCAGTGAATGCACACAGCCTTTTAGAGAGAGTTCGCAACACATGTTCCAGTGACAACCTTACTTGTCTCTGTGTGGCGACGCTGCCTTGTGCTTGCGTTGTCCTATGAGGGGCACACCGAATCGCGAGTCGTTCCACACCCCGGGCTTGTTTATTGCTGGGTAAGTGTGGTGTTTTACACTAGTCTCTATTTGGTCTATCCACTTCCACCTGTTGCTTCAACTGGCAAAAAGAGATTTCCTTCCAAATTTTATCCTACCTTCCAAATTGCTAGTTGCCACAATCTCCATAAATTTGGTGTCATTTAATATTATTGATATTCTCTATTTCCACTGTTCAAAATGCTGGTGAAAATATCGGAAAAAAGCATGCAAGCCTCATTCAGTATATCCTTTCTAGACTCAACTCTGCCACGCAATTGGGCTAGAAAATAAGTTTTACATGCTAATCCTGGTTTCACCTAGCCCATGCTTTCCTAGCTTGCTGAAGAGAATATTATTTGAGACAGAGTCAAACAAGGTACCAAGGTCAATATTTGTAACTTCTACTACAAGTCATATAACAGCACTCGTATCCAATTTAGAATTATAATTGGCATTACCACAGTACTTAAGAATCAGTCTCGGACCAGAAACCCACTGGACTAGGCGCTGGATAAACATAAAGAAGAAAAAAACACCAGAGACATGCTGACCTATAAAGCTCACTACCTGAGTACTAATCAAGACGTAATGGTGTACAAAGATGCAACAAAGCAAAAGGTGAAAGAAAATAAGATGAGCAACAACATACCCAAAAGCTATAGCATGCATGCCTGAAAAGAACTATGATAAAAGAAAAAAACAAACACTGAATGAATGCCTAAACACCTGAAGATGTCATTAGAAAATGATTTAAGGAATGATAATCAAGTACTTGTAGATACATATGTGGAAATTTTCTGATACAAGAGGCAAAAAATATAGAGAACAGCAATTTCACAAATGCCTAGTAACATCTGGCAGGATGGGTTGATTATAAGCAGGAGTTCACTTTCTTGTTATTTAGAGGTCAGGTAGGGCAGAGAGGAGCTGCAAAGGGCTTTGGAAGCAAAGACCTGCAGTTTGTATTTGATGCAGCCAGGAAGAGGATCCACTAAAAATGTACACAGAGCCTTCAAATAATTAGGAAACATCTAGTTCTGCACAAGACTAGATTGTTTTTCAATTTTGTAGTCTTATTGATGTGATTCACATCACTTCTCACTACTTCATTCTTTTATTCTGATCCTATGTTTTGTTCTAATTACTCAGCTGTTGAGGCAGGAATATTGACTGTTTCTGTAACTGGCAGAAACAGATATCTGACCTTGTTATCATCCTCTGAGCATAAGACAACTAATTTCATCTTCCAGTCCCATGTCCCACCTCAAAAAATGCCAAACGCAAGACACATCTCCTGCTAGGATTCTCTGGGAGTCTCAGAACTTACAGCTGCCCTGTCACTGCAAGGGCTAGAGGCATTAATGGTGCCTAAGTCACCTCCATTTTCTGTCTGTGTTATACACAAAAGTTAGATTGTGAAACAAGTTTTTTATCTACAGTATATAGCTCCATAAATGTGACGTCTAAATACCTGTGATATATGAAGACAGAATAAAACATGTAGCGCTGCCTTCAAGTTTGGGGTTCAAGGAGGTAGAAGAACGCACAGCATTAAGCACAATGGCACCCCACTTTTTGTTGCAACCACAAAGGGAATCGTATTAATCTTTTTTAGAAAACAAAACCATAAGCTGCTTGCAAAGCTGAAATTAAATGCAATCAATGACATTCTTTCCTGTACCAAAATATCAGGATACCAATCTGCAGTTAAAGATGCTGGACTGTACTTAGAAAATCACTTCCACAGCGTGGCATTATTTTTCTCCCTTCCAGCTCCCAGGACTCAGAAGAGTGAGCTGAAGGTACAGTGCAAATGCCTATGCACATTTCCAGCTGTATAACTTTTCCTTTGTTTCAATGGAGAACATTACTTAGATGTGTCCCTAATACACGTGTGATTGCACATTAATAAATTCAGTAAGGCTAGAAAAATCCATTTTGTAACAAAAGACAAAGGATCTCAAAGTATAAGGGACTAAAACTAGGAATCAATTATTTGGAGAGAGGGGCTAAGTTGTCCTCAAGGTCTTCTAAAACTCTGTTTGCATTCATATTTAGATATATGCTGGATTGCCTATTTTCAACCCATGATGGATAAACGCATTCAGCACTGAAACACTGACTACCCTGATACTGTTGGTGGTGAATGCTCACATTTTTCAGTATGAATTCCGTCTATGATTTTTCTTAGTATCAGTACCACTCCATTTTCCTTGATAATAATTAACTGCTGCTCATGTCATCAGCTACAAAAGTTACGTGGTGTTACGTGGGTCCCCAAATGTTTATATTTTAATTCGACTGCAATTCATTTGTTGAATACTTTGATTCATATATCCCATTAATTTGAGACATGATTTGAGAATCAATCTCTTTCTATGTGGAGAGTTTTATAGCTTGATATTCAATAATTGTTAAGAGTCAATGTCTTTACATGCAAAGAGATTTATTGTCCATTATTTAGTAATTTGGATGAGGCAATTTTCCTCATTGCTCTGGTGATAACTGCTGTAAAAAACCCGATAAACAATTCAAAGACTGAAAGTTTTTTTCCACAAGACCTTCTTCTATCAGTTGATATTGTTTTAGTGCATCCAAACTTTGTACAAGCACACACTTTCAGAAGAACATTAGCATTGCAATTGCTAGGACTACCAGGTACTCCAGCTGAGCTGCCAACCCCCTGAGCACCTCGAGTCTATTTCTGACTGAAGGCAGAGCAGCATGGAAGTTCACATAGCTTTATGGATGTGATGTATTTCTTCACTAATGACACTGTGTGAACATATTGTCTCTTCTGAAAACAAGTTTTGAGTTACCCGGTGTCTTTTGGGCTCACGTAGCATAACAAGGGAATGTTGAAACAATTACATATGCATGTTATTTAGTTTGTATGTGCATATATACACACTCAGAAATCAATGTGTCAGTTCTAGATATCAAGAGAAAATGAAACAAATACAACAGTAATTTAATTTCAGAGAATATCAAAGAAACAATGGGCAACAATAAAGAGTATCTCCAGCTTAACTGAAACTAGATAGGGCAAGCTGTATTCTTCCTGCATTTATGCCAAACAATTTTCACTCTGCAATCATTCATTTTTTTATTTTAGTAGATACTTTTTCTGTGCTTTCAGGACCACTTAAGCACTTCTCTTTCATGTCAATGCCTGAACACATTCAACTACAATTCTTTACATCTTTCTGATGAGCATCTAAACTGCCTTCTTATAGCATGAAGAGAAACTAAGTTCAGCAACTACTATTATTTCATAGGGAATTTCAAAATGCCTAGTAAATAAGTTTCACGAGGAACTGAAGGTCTCAAAGCGTTCATCATAGGCAAAAGTCACTATCAAAATAACTGAGAAACACTTGCACACATGAGAAAGAACATAAACTGAGAGATCTAACTAATGGAATCCAAGTGAAAAATCCATGTAAAATATGGCAATACACTTTAAAATCCTAATCCACCAAATACATACGTATTCTGCCTTTTATTACATGCAGAGGATTTACAGAGGAAGCATGTTTGCAGGACCAAAATCTGCAGTATAATAAAGTTATATTCAGTTATAGTCTTGTTGGCCTTTCCTTTTTTCTCCTATGAAATTTTGTTTTTCCTCCTTTCAGTAGGTAAAATAATAGAATTTTGGAAATTCCTTGAAAAATGAAATATGGATGCTATGAAGGCATTTAATAGATTTATGAGTATTTCATTCAAACGTAAGATAACAAAATCTGACTCTTTCTATGCTGGAATTGCATTTCGTACTTAAAGAAACTTTTACTTTTCATCAGGTAACAGATTCCAAATTTATCTCTAGTGTATTGTAACTCATATTATAAAGTCATATAAAACAACCATTTGAACAGTAACCTACTATATTATAAGGTTCATAAGAAGATGTTTTGTCATGAGAAGATGTTAATCAAGCATCTTAAAATTATTTGACACAGACTAGAACATAGCCTAAAAGTAAACCATAACATCATGAAATGTTAAACCATGCCTCTTTCCCATTCCAGAATGTGAACTGTGCTGTGATCATCTGAATTTATTGATTCTACAGAGGTTAAAAAGTTATTTAACTTTATGATGGGAGAAACTAGTCATTACACAGACTATTTTTCCACAGTTTTCTTATAAGTTTGAGAGCTTTCTGTTTAGTTCATATGTACTATCCAATGCATCAGCTGCAGAGCAGACCAAATATGCAATACAACCCCTTTTTTCTGATGTTTTCACAGATTACTTCAGATTATGGTATAAGCTTTTTAAATAGCATAAAATTGCATATGCACACATTGTTAAAATTACACTTATTTTCACAAATTGGCCCGCTATCATTTAGTAGATATGTAACAACGAGTGACAGTTTTCCATTTAGATGAAGCATGTGATACCATTTTGAATTAAAATATTAACATTTCATGAAACACATTTAGAGAGCAAATAATGTAATTTTATATTACTTATACATTCCTTCTGTTTATAATTAAAGACAAATTCATGAATGCATGAGATGATATTCTGCCGCCAGTATGTTCATTAGTAATACAAACAATAATTACTCACAAAATAATGCATTCTTCACTGGCAATTAGTAGCAGAAGAGAAGATTCCAACTTTTATTTCCTCATTGCCACAGTTATCATAAGCTTTCAGACTAACCAATTGCCTGTGAAGTAATACATTCAGCTCTCTCCTCTATTCCGCTATGCAGGAATCTTCGGAAGACTAGCTTGCTATCTTCTGCCCTACTTAGGCAACCTTACACATCCAGTGCTAGGCAGTGTGAGTATCTCCATACCTGCATGAAAGCTATATCCATTAATCATAACTAAGTTTAGGTGCCTGTTGTGTTTGGCCCTGTCTGCGCAACTACACGCATTACAACCAGCCAACGTCGTGCCCCGTCCCAGGAGAGCATGAGGGCACAGTTGTGTTGTGCCAGACACTGCCTCGCAACTAGCTTGACTGCACGTGAATTAGCTATGCAGCTTTGATTTCCACCTCTTGTGTGACCGACCCCAGCTCAGAGATCTCTGTATTGTGCCCCACTGATAATTAATCAAAGTCCATACTCAGAGACGGCAGAGTTGTCTCTGCAGGCTGCCTTTGCAACTAGGGAAGGAAGCAGACATATTGCTTGAAAGGAAAATACATGCACACAGATTCATCATAATTTGTCTAACTGTACACCAAGGGAGACCTGTATTGCATACCAAGACGGGCCCACTTCTAATCAGGTGCTGTCCTCTAATAGTCTCCTTCCAGAGAAGCAAAAAACCACAACAAAAATCATAGATAATTGTAAAAATGGATCTTTCAGTGACCTAAGAAACTTTGTGCTTGTATATCTTAAATATGCACAGCCTATACAGAAAAAAAAAGAAAAAATAGTGACAGGAAGTTTAATTGCGAAAAGGATAATTCTCCAGAAGTGGAAGACAACCAGCAACCTAAAAATAGCAAAGTGGTATATGGGCCTAAGTGACCTAGATAATTTGAAGAGGATATTGCAGCTAAATGAAAGGGGGTAGAAAGCTATTAAAGGTGTTGAATAGAGTTAAAGGACTAACATAAGGAGGGTGCATTTTTTCTTTTAAGGCATTTGCTCATAATCTTACGGAACTGGGAAACATAAGATTTAAAACGTGCTTGTAACCTGTTTGACCTTCTTCACATCCTTTTCTTGTCAACCCACAAACTGAATACATCTTCAATCAACTAGAAAAACACAAGGGAAAAAACAAAGCTTGTTTAACACTAGTTTCCTCCCTTTGGCTAATGGGGAAATCTAACTGAATAGCTTAGCTGGTGTAGAAGGTCACTGAATATAGCTTAGGGCTCTGAAATGCAGAGGTTTTCAAGTGTATTTCCATTATTTCCAGAGAAGTTAGTAAAAAGCATCTACTGCAATAACAAACAGAACATAGTAGTCACAGTGCCTCATATTCAAATAACTTTTAAAAATCACATTCAGCATAGGATTTTTAAGTCCAAATGAGAAAGTTAATTCCAAAAAGACAACCTTACCATCCCAGACTCTCAGGGAAGACAAGTTGGTGCATTTTTATGAGGAAAGTACTTTCTGCTTTGATGGTTTAACTTCCCCCCTTCCACCCCCTCCTTTTTTTTTTTTTTTCTTTTTTTCTTCTGAGTTTAAGCAAGCATTTAAAATTTGGGGATATTTAGTCAAAGTTTACACACTAGGTCTCCAAACCAATTGAATAAGCAATCTGGTACTGCCTTTTGAGTGTGAATATTAAGTGCATTTCCAGTATTCTCAGATATACAAGGAGAGATCATTTTTAATTTCACCTTTAATTTCTACAGTATTTAGAAAAGGAAAAATAGAAAACTGCTTTGGAACTGGTTACTCAAGGCAGGCTGAAGGACACAGCAGAGTTGTATTTTTTTGTTTACTTTACCCCAAATCTCAGCAATCTCACTTTTCAGATTTCCGTCATCATGAGATTTGTTTATCATTCTTATGGGGTCAGAATTATAACAATGGCAGCTTTTGTTTCAATGTCTGTGTTCCATTTAACAGTTTTTTAGTTTTCTACCATTTGTACCATTTCTTTACAACAATGTACCCTACCCAGGGCTACCATACCTTCAGGTTTTTATTAGATACAGCCAGGCTTTCCACTCTACACCCTAGTTTTGAGAGAATGCTTCATCAGGCACAGACAACTCGAACTCTCCATCCTGGGTTCTAATGCATGCAGAGCCCTTCTCAGTTTGAGCCTGAATCAAAAGAGACTCGCATTATAGAATCTCTCCTTAAATTTATGGTGAAGGAGACAATGGATTTCATCTACATTTGGTTCGGATAGCAAAGAGTAGGGAGACTGCACAGCCGAAGAGTTGGTGTGCAGGGAGCTTTGGGGCTGGGCCAATTGAAGGAGATAAATGGATCTCTCCTCCGGGCTCTGCATTCATTCCTGCCTCCCAACACACTGAATTCCCTCACCCACCCAAAAGTGAGTTGGAATGCATTCATTACTCTGTCACAGATGGAGTCTCAACCTAGCCTTCAGCTTTTGGATTACTATTTCTGTGCCTGTGAGGGCCATTTTTATGTTATGCTAAATATAGTGTCATTAATATCTCACTTTGGGAAGTGATTCTCATTTCCTGGAAAAAAAAAATCTTGAATATTCTGATGCATAATTAGCATGAAATTATAAAAGAGTAAAATAAGAATTGCTATTTTGAGCAAACCAAGGGCTCTTCTAAGTTCATCCAACTCTGATGGTGGCCTGCACTCCTTAAGAACAGAGTATAAGGATAGGACATGTGTAAAATCACATAGTGCTTCAGAATAATGCTCTAATTTCTGTGAAATTATGGTTAGGAATTTCCCAAGACAAGTTTCTGTTCCCTGATGTTCAGAATATTTGAGATGGACTTACATTTCATGTTGATGGGATTTGAACTTTTTCAATAACAAAATCAAAGCCTAAGTGAACATTTGTTATTAACTTCATCAGAAAATGTATGTGACTCTCTGTAGACAGCTCTAAGTGGTAACATCTCATTTAGGACATACAGTATGCACAAAGGAAGGAGTAACATAAGCTTTACCTATTAAAGTGTTTTTTCTTTTTGTAAACAAACACTGACTATCATCTGTCACTTAATCACCTACCCATTCAGTATCATGAAATCCCTCTGCAAGCCTTTCGTTGGTTTTTTATCTGACTTGAATTATTCTGAACCATCAGTAGTTTTGCCACATCCCTTTACCAGATAATCATCATCTCAACAGAAATTTGCATGCAACTCCACTGCTAACCTCCCTCCATTGTGTAAACTAATTTCATTTCTATCCTTTGTTTCCTGTCTTATCGCAGCGTTCTGGAACATGAGGTCTTTTTCATTTCATCTTTTCAAAAGAAAAAAAAAAGTCAAACTATTTACAGATACCCACTCTTTCTGTTTCAGTCATACATATGCATTCGTACTGACTCCTTTGAAAAATTAATGCAATTGTGAGGTATGCTTTTTGCCAAGCTATATTGACTCTTCTCCATTATATCAGGTTTATCCACATGTCTAGTAATTTGCACCATTTCTGCCACATAGAGAAAATGACAAAGTGGTTTAAAAATATTAGCATTATTAGCCCACTCCTTTGGATACAAGGTTGAAATAAATCTCAGATTACAAACCACTTAATGGCTTACAGTTTTATATTTAAGTTTCTTTGGATCCATTGCTTCCTGCAATTTTATATTTTTATTTCTTTTAGAAGAGGTGGCTTCTAATGCCACTGAAATTAAGACAGATCCTCAGCATCACGCTGTGTAAAGAAAGGTATTAATGCAGGAGGCTTGCTAGGTTCCCTCACGGTAAGCAAAAGTAGAAGCAATTTGTTTAGCTGCTAAGCTATTGCCTGAACTTCCAGGATCGCTCCTGTGGAGAGCAGGCACAACCGTTCCTTACCACCTCAGCTTTGCCCCAGACAATCACGCAAACCAGAGCTTGATGGCGAGTAGTACACCACCACCACCAAGAAGCAACTGTTCACCTTTAAGGTGATTTGTTTAACTCAGAAACACATTGTCTGCTGAAAACAAATGACAACTTGATAAAATCACGGCAAGATGAATGAGGAAATACTCAACAGAGAGACCCATGGGATGCCTAGACCAGAGATCACCAAAATAAGGACCAGCTGTGACAGATCACATTTCAAGAGCCCAGAGGGGACCACAGGTGGAGCGGGCTACCGAGGCGAAAAGCTGCATGTGTAGAGCCTAGTCCAGCTTCGTAAGAGTGTCCCTTGAGATCACCAACACTCACCCAGCACCACGGCCACCAGCCGCACGGGCACCCTCGCCCCATCACCTGTCAGGCTGCATGGGAGCCCATGACAGCCCTCTGTCACCGGTGGCTGAAAAGGTGGTGGGTCCTGTGATAACGGGTCAGTAGACAAATGAGCTGGTATGATTCATGTTTCCATGACTACGAAGGCTGTCATCGTATTAGGTAAAATGGCAATTTTGTATGATTGAGACATTAGTCATAAAATACATCACAATAACTGCAATATTGGTTTATGTGATAAAGTATAGCATAACTCCATAGGGTTTGTGGTGGTTGTCATTCAATTCAGTCATCGGACTCTCTCTGCAAATTAGTTTAAGGTGCAGTGTTTTAGTTGCCCTCCAACATACACTGTTTACAACCTGATCATCTAGAAGCCTGCTATGTGCTCCCTGGCATTTTTCCTGCTTGTGAGCTATGGGAAAATGCTTGCCTTATTAATTTCTAAGCTCTTCGCATAAAAACACCCTCACCACCCCACCAAAACCAAACCCCAGTGTTTTGGACTCCCTGATTATTGTTTTGATTGCAACTCTCCAGACAGTTTTTTTTTTCTGTTTTCCTTATTTTTATATAAGTCCCACTTCGTGAAGATCAGATTTTTAGTTCTAACTGCCTCCAGGAGGATGCATTGCTTAATCCTAACTCTTTTAATAAATGTAACTATTGCTCTTAATATAGTACATAAAAATAATACATAATGTTTCTTAAAGACAAAGTCAGGTAATAATACAAACGTTAATTTAGCCTATGTGAATAATTAGTACAGACAGCATAGGTCAACTCAGTTCTATGCTGACCTAAGCGGAAAAGATCACAAAATGTCAAAAGAAAGACGTACTGGGTCTTTCCTGTAGGCAAAAATATTAGAAGAAACTGCTTGAATGCTGCTTCAGTATTCAAAAAGCACATGAGATGAGATGGTAACACACTGTATTTGATAACCTTATATAAAGAGATTTTATATTGTTAAGATTATTTTTTTAAAGTATATATTCTAGCACTTACTATATACCACTGTACTTCAGCAACTCCTGTTCAGAAACCTCTTGCTTGAAACTTGACTGATGAACTGAGGTAAGGTTTTGCCTTCATAGTTCACTTCTCTGTTAATGTTTCTTTGAAATAGTCTTTATTCTTGATTTTGTGTTTGTGTCTTTCTATCTCTGTTCTCATTTTCTAATTATAGAACCAGGATTTCCATATATTTCACATATGAACATGAATTTGCCACTTATCTTCATTGTTTTCTTCTGAACTGACATTGCACAACTGCATTAAGGAACTGTTTTAATCTGCTTTTTTTCTTAAACAGAGGTAGGTTTCTGATTTTGATTGGTGACACACCTTCATAGGTGCATTCACTTCAGGACTCCAATAAGTTGCTTCCAAGATGCCTGTTGGTACAGAACACTTTGATTCTTCTTCTGAGTTCCTTTTTCTTCTTCTTTTCAGCACAGCTCCTGGTTTTGAAGTTAAATATTACCACATGGAGTTAATGTGTCTTGCTTTCTTCTATGAAGACACCACTTTTGAACGTATATTTGTCAAGAGTTATAGAAAACCTTACTGACTGCAACAGTCTTATGTATTGCCCAGGACTGAATCAAGATTTTTTCTCTTGCTGTGAGCTCTGACTTGTTGCTTTAAGAATGGCTCCCTTACAATGCCTAAAAAATTAGGGTTTATATTTTATGCATACATGGCATTTACAAAATCTGTGAGACAGTGACTGAGATTTTTCAGTGCAGTCTGCCTGGGCTTCCTTAGTAGTTTAGAGTCGTTGCTATCAGAATGGCAAGATAATACTCCCTCTTTTTGACAATGGACTTTTAATGTTTCATGCATTAGTTGAATACAACCCTATAATAGAATCCTGTTTCTACCAATGTGATAAACTATGTTGCTTATACCTGACGGCATATGTCTCATGTCTGACTTCCATGTACCAAATGCCAGACATGCCTTTTGTATGAATTTTTCCTGAAGAAAACAAACCCTTGACTTAAAAATGCAAATTTGTGTATCATTGAGAACTTTAGAGAAAAGAAAAAAAGAGAGGAAAAAAAAAACCCCAGCCCAACACAATTGTAAACTACCACCATACTTTTTCTTTTCTTTTTTTTTTTTTTTTTTTAAATCCAGCACATAGTAATTCTGTTTGAAGATTATGGAATACATAGAAAATACATAGTCTGTTTTGTGCATAGACAAAGTCTTACAAGTTCATTTCTTCTGAGGCCTAAGACTAGGGAAAAAATAGGAAAGATGGAGAGCAGTCTCATTTAATATGTTTTTGGTAACTGTGCTTACCTTCTTATAACTTTCAGCAGAGTTCCAACTGGAATTACAATTTATTATTATTATTCTCAAGGAGTAATGTCAGGATGTTTTGTGTGGTTGTTTTTTTTAATGGAAAGGGTTTTATTGTTGCCAATAGCTTAGGATTTTCAGTAACTTCATGTGTATATTTTTTTAAAAAACTGCACCAGACTGAACAGAAAAAATTACTTGTTTTATCTTTTTCCCTGAAATTTTAATTTCAATAGAACCAATGCTAAGTACTTGAGCACACTAAAAGCATCCTATTTTTAAGTCAGCAATGTATACTCTCACACTAATATTACCAGGAAGTAAATGTGATAGGTTTAAACTGGCAAATCAATCAAACACACTATGAAAAGCAGATAGAAAAGAAAAATGGCTATTCTGTGGAATAACACCTGTCATGTAGGTCTTTGAAAAAAGTGATAGTATTAGCAAAGTCAGTGATATGCATATCAATATTTAATCAGACTGGGATACTAAAACAGAGGAAAAAAGATTTACAAGATTTAGGCAGCTTTCCAGAGCAGGAAAAAAGAGGATTGTTGGGTTGGTTTTTTTTTCACAACTAATTCTCTGAGCAAAGACTTAATAGGGTGGCTATGTCAATTTTGCCACTGCTGTTGAGAAATAGCTGCAGCTATTGAGCAAGGTGACAGTTCTTCCCCTTCAAAACCGCCCAAACATATGATCAGAGAAAGAACAGAGGTAAGCAGCTGTAAAAATAATACACATTCTTGAAGTGTTAGCCCAGAAAAAAACCCAAAGATCCGACTGAGCCTCTTCCTATGTAAAAGACAGATAATGCAAGGTCTTGTGCAAATATGCTTATTTGCAACCTTGTACAACTAAAATTATCATTTCTAATAATGCCCTTCTACCATAGGAACATATTTCATAATGTTATTTTTTCCTGTCTTCATGGCAAGGTAGGACCTAAAATACAGGCACATGGTTTAAAGAAATTAACCTCAATAAAAGTTGCATTTGATCCAGGTGTAAAATCATGTCCTTCGAACCCTTTGAAGGAACAGGAAATCTTTGTACACAACACAGATATCTCAAAGCATAATAAAGAAAGGGATACGCAAAAACATAAGTGTTTACAGAGCTGGGGTAGGGCCATCTCATCATCACCAACACTGAAACATCAACATCCAAGAATGCTGCCTATAACATGGACGCATAACACGCAGCCGGGCTGGTGATAAACAACTTACTCCCTGACTTTCAGCCTGCCTGCCTAACATGACGTGACACCGATGCAAGGCGGTATGCTCGATCTGTTTAAGAGATCACGAGAAAGTTTGAGAGAGAGAGGTTCGCTGCTCCTAAATGTACTACACGCTTGCACCTTCTCTTGTCCTCTCTCCATCGAAGGTTAGGCACGGGAGAACTCTTTTGCAGACAGGGGAATGGTCAGTATGATTTGCTTGAGCTGCACTATGTCTACATAAGAGGGCATTTTGAGAAGTGGGGACAGTAGGTCAAAAATGGTTTTTTCTCTTGTTTTTATTTTTGAAGTTTCAGCCTAACTATATCATAAATCGACTAAAGCCTTATTTGCCTGTATGAACGAGTTTTTCTTTGGAGATTCGGAAGATGATTAGATGTAATGGTAATGAATTCTGAGCACGGAAACGATGATGTCTACTGCCAGCAACAATCATGCAAATTTGTAAATGTTTACAAATTTGCAGGCTAGACATATGCACCACTGAGACCAATATTGTAGCGCTATATTTAGCTTGTTCCTATTGCCCCCTCAAGATACATACACACACAATAATAACTTCAAGAGAACAGCACATATTCAGTTTTCTTCAGATTAATCTTTTTTACTTAAAGTAAGGGCAACAAAAAAGTATGAAAGTCTGACTAAAATCTAGCAGGTGCAAGTCCAAGTGTGAGAAGGAAAAGGTGAAAGAGCTCGGTGGACCTCACTTGACTGTTTTTTTCCTCAGTAAAACATATTAGAAATGAAAATCCAGTGCCCTCTATTGCCAACAGTAGTGATTGCTTTGCTTGCTTGGCATGTCTAATTCATCTGAGGGAAGCCATTGTTACTCTGCAAGAAGAGGCTATTAAATCAAGAGTGCAAAGACAAATGATTTTAACATAACAAAAATGCATATATTTTAGGCTAGCTTGCTAATTTTACTAATCCACTCAAGTTTCAAATTAAAGGCCTGGGATGCTACGTTATCTCAGAAGCATTTAAAAGGTAGTCTGTACTCACTCAGACGTTTCTAATGGTGAAAGCGTTTTGTCATGCAGGTGCTCGTTGTTCAGGATAACATGCCTGTACCTTTTTTGGAAGGGAAGTCCCTTTTAATCGAAAACATTTTAAGCCTTAAAATCTGATCCGGAAAAGTAACGTAACCTTTGCACGTGCAAACAAAAGGTTGAAAGAAATTAAACACATACTGAGAATATGACACAACCTTCCGTGCCCAGACGTGGCAGCCCCAGCTCTGAGGCTGTCTGACGGGTGGGATTTCCCCCCACGCGTGCTGTGCCCGTGGGCAGGGTGGCTGCGGCATCAGGCCGGCAGCTCCCACAGGCACCTTCGGGATCAGGCTGGGAGATGGGCGTGAAGCTCTGGTGGAGGCAGACCCCGCTGTCCCTGAGGAACAGCTGCTCCTGAACCGCAGCCAGTTGTGAATCCATGCCCAGTAAGGCAAAGCAGAGAAAACATGTCACTGCTTGTGCAGTCGAGGGAGCCGACAGAAGAGAATCTCACTTGCAAGCAAGAGGTCTTGTGAGACACACACCACAGCTCCAGTAAAAGATGTGCAGATAATCAAGCGGAGAAGTTTCACTTTTCATCAAAGTGAAGATGAATCTGCTCTCCAAGAGCTGTCTTGTTCAATCGCAGTCATTTAGACATTTTGGGGAAAAAAGCCCACAACAAGCAAAGTTGTAAAGTCTCACGACAACGGGAGAATGTTCCGGGGGAAGAACATGAGAGACTCCCTTCCCCTCATGCACATGTAATAAAACCATCACTGTTTGAATATCAACTTAAAAAAAAAAATAAAAATGCGACCAAGAACAACGTGGAGATAGTCCCATTACCTTTTTGTTAACCTCAGACATCTATGTTTGTGACTCTGAAGCATAACCAAACACATTTTTGTCCTTTCTAGGCTTTCAGTGAAAGGGTTCTTTTCTGTACTGACAGTTTTGAAGGCATCTCCAGCTGTGTGACTGCCACAGAGGGTCATGAAGCTCGCATTTCTGATGTTAGCAAGAGCAGAGAAAATAGAGAAGACCACCCTCTTAAGCAGTACTTTGTTTTTGCCATGCTGCATTGTGACACCCCTCAGCTTCTGGTGTTCCTTACTTTTACCGTAAGCGCAAAGGGATTAATCCTCTATTTTAATCCCTGCCAGCATCCAGGCACCCACACTGGGCAGAGTTAAACATTGATAAATATTAAATTGATAAAGCAGACATGTCCTGAGTATTTTGCCAACAGCAAGCTGAAAAATTACTTTGGAAGCAGAACAGTAACTTTCTGTTCACCGTAACTTTCTTGGTCATACAAAAAAAAAAAATCTATAAAAATGTATTAATAGATAGAAGTATATTGCCATTGGTATTACCTTAAGAAGTACAGTAAAAATAATTTTTAAGTTATTTTTTCATTCCAACGGAAATTGATTTGAAACCTAGAAAACATTCACATAGCATGTATTCCATTTTACTGCATCAAAAAAAAAGATGCAGAATATGGAGACCTAATAGGTAATTCAGTATATATCAATGCAAATAATTCTGAGCATGTGTTTTACCTGACACTTGCTTATGTATTCTGGAGATATCCAAAAAAGAAAAATCACTTAACAATGCAAATGTGTTTTCTATACCAGGTTTGAACATCATTTGGCTTCAAAAAAAAGATGAAAAGCTTTTGCTTTAATAATACAGAATAGGCGTGATGGGCATTTGGTCTGCTCTTGCAAGATGTATTATAAAAACGTTATTGGCATAAGAAAGCCTGGTATTTTAAAACAGGATGTATCCCAAGGGTGGTGTTGATTACACAGAGCTGGAAAGTGAAGTTAAGCACTATTAATCTTCAATGAGAGTTCTGGTTATTTGCCACACTGTAGCAGAGAAGTCATTTGGCTTCCACATTAGTAAGCTGCTCTTTCTCATCACTTTCACTGTAGCACTTAAAAAGGTTGGCAACAGAGACACAGAACAGTTTAATTAGGTATTTAGGATGGATGAATATCAATCATGTTGTCTTACCAACATCAAATAATACCAACTATAATTTTTTTTCAGATTTATCACAAATGATACAATTTTAAAACTGCGTGGTTGTCTGAAATATTTCAGGGAAAAAAAATAATTGAGGCTGCTCTGAAGATACTATCAATGTTCAGTTAATGGACTGAGCTGACATCTACCGTACTCACTTTTAACATGCAACCATTAAAGGTTTGAACAGGGTTTTGCCAGACACAATTTCAAAACTTTACTAACAATCCATCTTTTGCTTGTCCTGGAATCAATGTTCTTTCATGTGGTACCTGATCCTCCTTGTCATTTATCTCCAAATTAGTGCTCTTTAGATGAATAGAGCACAACTTTGGTTTTGGTGAAATTCAGCAGAACTCTACTGACCCAAGGAAAGAAACTGATATGGGCACAAACCCAGGAGCTTTTGAAGCAAGCCATAATGTGAATATTCAGGGTCAGCAGTAAAAATACAATACATGCTACTTGATGACCTGGTAGATGCTATTAGTTAGTGTTGGTTGCTCAGTGGTACTACCCCTCGAGGCTTGGAGTGGGGTCAGCATTCAATCTTCATTTACTTTGGCCACAATTACTCTTTTTAAGAGAATTTCTCAGTAACTCTTTTTACCTTCTCTGCCCTGAAATTGAGAATGAGTGCAAGTGAGTCTAGTTTGCATTTGGTAAAAAAACAACCAAACAAAACACTTCAAATGATTCCTGCCTCTCTCAATTCTACCTTAGCACAAAACAGGTTGGGTATCAGGTAATGTAGGAAAAGCTCAGACTGATTTCTGGGTTTTTTTGCTGATGACAGTGATAAAGACTGGATAAATTACAGAGACTGAGAACACTTCTACACTGTCATGTCAGGCACCAGTTCAACATACTGTAAAAATACAAGGCTAGATGCAAATGCTTTTGACAGGGAATGGCTGCAGGATAACCTGTGGCAGCATGGAGCTCAGAAAACTTTTATTTACTCTGTTTCTCCACCAGGCTTTTTTGCAGGCACCAAATCCTACGTAAATGGCTAAAGCACCATAGCTATCTGAATGAACTTTTCGGAATTTGTCTAAAATAATATTAAATTTTGTCCTGCCAAGCCAGTGTTGATGTACATTCTAGAACTCAATTCTAAAACTGAAATCCTACAACACCAGCACACCCTACTTTTTTTGTGGTTTGTTGACAACCTCCCTCCCTCCCTCCAGTTCCTTTTCTTGATTATTAATTGTAGTCCACAAATACAGCTAAAGAAATGGTATATCTGGTGGAGTTTGACGTAGATTATTCACAGAGGTTAACACATTTCCAAAGAAGCTAAATCTTAAAGAAATTTGACAAATGAAACCACCATTGTCTTATCCACAAAACTCCACCAGATTACTCCCCTCCCAGCAGAGTCTGCAACACTTTGAATTCACTTTGTCTTGAGCAGCTTTTAAAATCTGTTTTAATTTGATGTCGTTGTGAGAGATAGCACAGAAAAACGAGCAAAAGAAGCATTGCAAATTTCTGTATCGGATGCCAGATTTATGGTAGTACAGTCTCTCTGTACCTCAAATATTTGACATACTTCCTCAAAAGGTCAGTAAACATTTCATTTGTATGAGTATGTTTTTTTTTTACCTGATACGCAGAAGGCATTTAATCTACAGTCGCAAAAGACCACTAAAGTGAATGGGACTCTTGAATAACTTCAACTTGTCCATGAACTCAAGAAGAAGGAAGAACTGAGACTGCCACCACACCTCCTAGCCTATAAGCCACATACTAACACTGGGTAATTAGGAAATTACTTGAACTATGTAGCAGTCAAAATAAAGTTGTAAGCAATCCCCCTTCTGTGTTCCTTTTATGCTCACATATACCAGTTGCCTGAACAATCTAGCTGCTACTCAAAACAATTTCATTAGTAAAAAAGGTATTTATTTTTGCTGACTATTATTCTACTAGCCACTTATTTCTTAAATGAGGCTGTCAACCGTAGCTTCTTTGGCACAAGCTGTGTCTTTACCATGTTTCTTCACGCAATCACTATGATAATGGGAATCTAATTCCACAGTCACTGCACAAACAACTACCTCCTAGTATTTCCACCTGCCTATAAAAAGCTGCCATTTTTCACAACTTAAATTCTCCATTAAAAGGATTACTTACTGAATGATCCCAGTTTTCCATAAAGCTGAGTAATGAAATATTGGGTATCTTTATTTTCATATTTGGCTTTCTTCAATAACAACGGAAGGAAAACCACAGCATGAGATGGAGAAACCATAAGAAATTACCCGCCTTTCCCCCTGCAGAATCCACCATGCTGTATTTTCTCACTCTTGCTCCTACCTGGTTGGAGATTAATAATTTTGGTGTTCACATGAAGAAGTGTACTGTCATATATAGCGTCGTCTTTGTTTCTACCCTTTTGCAGTAGAAATTTGGACAACCTATTTAAACCTCTGATTTTACAGGCAATTTTATGAACATCTGGTTTTTGATATTGCAGATTAATATGTTGAAAACTCCTTCACAAATTACATGCTTTTATGAAACCCTCTTACAGGTTAAGCTGCTGACCTCAAGTTAGCCATAAGGGTATAACCTAAAATTCAAGCTGCCAAAACCTACAATGATTAGCTGCTTTCCTCCTTTGTACCCACAACAGATAACTTCTATTGCTGACATTAAAACTGTCAGTACTTTGAGACACTCTCTCCTAACGAAGGAACAAAATTAATTGCCTATACACTCTTTCCTTTTTAGGGTGAGGTGGGGGTTTTTCTGATGCTGGAATATTCAAGTTTTCATCTTAAAATTAGTTGCCATTTATAAGCTCTTTCGTACATACAAGTAAAGAACATTTCCATCTTCAATAACGCTTTCTATTTTGAAACCTGTTATGTAATGAACAACTAAAACCGTTTAAGCAGTGAGGCAACATAAGCTCATTTAAAATGGGGTACAGGCATTATTAACATAATTGTTGTGGCCGTTTCAAAGTTCCAGCAGAGAGCTGCTACACTTGAGGGCTCATGATATATTCGCATTCTCCCAAAACACATAGTTAAGATTCTGAGTTTCATTTATAACCAAAGGTTTCAGTTATTTCAAATTTAAGAAGTTGAGATATGAACAAAAGCTACCATACCCAGGACTGGATATATCTCTTGTGAGAACTCTAATTATAGTTCTGTTATTAAAAATGAGGCTACAATACGTTCCTTTACTATCATTACATACACCCTGCAGAACTTCATTGTTTTATAAATAAACTTCTGAGGACAAAGAAAAGCTCTTTCTGAATAGAATGATATTAAAGTTATATGCTCTACATTTTTAAAATTGCTTTAAGTTTCAACTTATTGCATGCCATTTAGATGGTAAACCAGGAAGGTAACACTGAAGAAAGTCATACACAATGTCTATGATTAGAACAGAGAAAACACAAAGGTCTCTTGGATTACATTCTCCCATTTCTCCTATAATTTACTAATTGTTTTATCTCAAAAACATTAAAGGCCAACTTTTGGCCTATCTTACTGAAACAGCGATGAGTTGCTTGTAGATGAGTCACATACCGTAATCCTTAAAGCACAGATTTTCTGCATAATCCATTTTCTGGCTAGTAGAAGGAGTAGGAATTAGAGAGAAACTTGCTCTTTTGAGAAGCTGTGAGACCCACAAATGCATTTTCCCCAGTTTTTCCGTTTAGAGGACCCCACCCAATCTGCCCAAAAATGTTTGATGAGAGACATGGCCTCACCCATAACAATTATAATCTTGCTGACAATTTTGCTAGCTTTCTCTAGATAACCTTTCACAGGCTTCTTGGTAGCACTCCAGATCTTTCCAGGTCCTGCACATCACAGACAGAAAACTGCCAAGATGGTGGGATTGAGAGTTTGTTATGGATTTCATGTTCGGGACTTGACTCCTTAGCTAAGAGGTAGCAGAGTTCACTGATGAACTCAAGGCATCTCAGTCCAAAGTATCTACACGTGATCCAACTAAAATATCACTGCATGCATGGCCAGAAGAAGGACTACTACTTCCCTCCAGGCCTGCGATTCAAACAATAGTTGGTTTTTTTCCCCCACCAATAAGAATTATATGTGGGTTCTTAAGTTATGCTGATGAAACATAAAACCAAAAATTATTTTTCAATAATTAACAACTTCTGACATTAAAAGCATTATTTGTATTTACATCACAAGTCACGTGAAAGCGGCTTGCGAATGTGTTTTGAAAGCTTAGTCTGAGAATAAGTGTACTGAGACACGTAGCCTTTAGACACTGAATTTTCAGGAAAGAAATACAGATCTTTCAGGGGCGGAGCACCTTAGACCCAACATGAATGAAGATTTAAAACATTTAGAACTAAGCTTTTACTTTAACTGCATAAGTAGAGGGTTTTTTAGCTATGGAGGGTGGTGGATGAGTGAGAATTGTATAAAACAATTTGATTCAACCCTACATATTTTACAGTTTATGACCTGGATTCCACTATTCACAAATAAGATAAATGAGTGACATAATATATTCGTCTATCTTAATTCCAACCCCATAGGCTAATGTACTCAAGACAGCACCTCTAGAATCACATAGGAGTGAATACAAACCAATTCTACAATGAAAGTAATTTATGACGAGAAATCGGTAACCAGGAGTAGCCCGTTAACTGAACTCAGTTCCACACCTAGAAACAGAGATGGATTCGAACCACCACAAACAAGTCAGGAGAAGAAGAGGGATAAGCTGTAGATTTCACATGGAGATCCACTTTTATGTTTTGAAGACCACCTCTCCCAAAACGTCTTGGTCTTCAGAAGGGGGAGAAACACAGTCCCAGGAGAGCACACAGCTATTAACTATGACTGCTCATGTTACAGCAGAATACAAGCAGCGACTTTGGTATTTCTGCCCTGAAAACCCTAGAGAGAAATAAAGCTTGGGTGGTACACGACGACACTGAAGAGCAAACCATGCTTTCTGCATCTTTGCCACACAGGCAGCCAGCAGGTACTACTAAGCTTACCAGACATACGTGATATCCAGTTTCAGACCAAGTATTCTGGTGTTATGCAATTTTGTAGGACAAGAGGAATTTGTCCAAGATTTAAAGATCAAGGAGGTTTTGGTAGATTGATTGTTGTAATAAAAAGACCCTGTCCAAAACACAGGTGACACCTGAGGCAAAGTAAAACTTGAACCACAGCATTTAGGAAGTTTTCCGCAGAGTCCAAATGAAGTAGAGGGAGATTAGTACTTCTCCAGATTGTTTATGAATGCATGTTCACATACAACTAAAAATACTATTTATAGAACTGGAGTGAAAGAGAGCTAAAACACCATTAAAGTACACTCCACTGAACTAGAATTGGAGGAAAGACATCTAGATCATTCAGACAACTGAGCCAAACCTACCATTAAAAGCATCTGCTGATAGGTCATATTTTCTGAACCCTTCATAATTCTTGTTGTTCTGCAGACTCGCTCCACTTTTCCTCAGTAATTGCAAGCTTTGCTATTCCATAAAACAACCGTTTCTGAGAAAGCAATGCTCTAGGAACGTGACATTTCTTTAGATACTGAAGCAAGAGTGACTCTTAGTTTTCCATAACTATTTCTGTGACCATCACAAGGCCTAACTGGCAATACATTTCAAATTAGCCTGTATCAGATGACTGCTGCTGGGGCTACTTCTTCATATATGGAACACCAAGACAGTAAATTACTGAAGCTAAAATCTCACTATTGCCAAGTAAAATAAAATAATTACATCTTTCACCTTCTGTCAAGCACTTCCATTATCACAGTCATAATAAATCTGCCTTTTTTTTTTTTTTTTTTGTAATAATACCATGTCGCTGACTCATTTTGGTTTTGATTCACTGCACTTCCCAGAGCCTTTCTTTGCTTTATTATTGCCAGGCCAGTCATCCCCCCTTCTGTATGCATACATTTTACTTCTGTCCTAAATATAATACTTCACACTTGTCTTGTAATTCATCGATCAATTTGTGACCATTTGTTCAAGATTGTATTTCATTCTGATTCAGTCCTCCAAACTGCTGGACTTCTCTGCTGTAAAGATGCTGAGCACAAATGTCTGCTGTCTAAATCACTTGAGTCACTATTAGAAAGTGCTCCAGACCATGGAAAAATCTTGTGGGACTCCCTGTTGGACTGAACCACGGCTGAGCATATTTTTCAACATTATCGTGGTCATAGGCACGTTATCTGAGTCCTCTTTTTTAAAGAGGAGAATCAGATAGGACACAATCAAAAGACAGACTAAACAGAAGGTATATCACAGCTACTATTTCACTGTTGTCTATTGCCACGTAAAATGACATATTATGGCAAATACAGTTCAGGAATTATCCTCCAGGAATTTAAACATTAAAAAATGTTTAATCAAATTAATAGTTTGAGCTCAATTTTTCCTGTGTATTAAAGATAAAATTATTATATACTGCCAGGGGGGCCTCCTTTAAATAAGTTAGTTGCTTTTTTTCCAGAACATTTGAGATCTTTACCATTCTCAAAGATAACTCTTTCAAAGCATATTAAAATTGACTTTCATAATTTGCTAACTGGATCACAGCTCTTCTGTTTGACCTTGCTCCTCTCCAATTCATCTGGCCTTGCTAAATTTGAGATTGCAATTAAAAACAAGAAAAAAACAAGGAAACTCCTCCATATATTAGGAACATAACAAAGGAGTCCAACAAACAGTAATACATCTGCATCACTAGTGTGCGAAAAGGCAAAGTAAACTGAGGCAGAGAACATTTTGAGAAGAGGATGGCTTCTTACATTGCAGTCCCTCCTGAAACCAAGGGAATACAACTTGGACATTTTTTCTAATAAATCAGTCGACTGCATTCAGCAATACCTGAAACTTGTAATGACTATCTTGAAAATTAAGCCTCAGTGGAGGAATATCAGTTTTTTTGAAAAATAGACAAAATATATTTTGGTTTATAAATAAATAAAAATATTTCATTACCTTTGCAAACTGAGCATTTATCCATTTTGTGAATGTTTTCTTTTGAACATCTTCCCGTTCATCTGCCAGAGAAAAGTAAAGCACTTCATTAGAATTATTCAACAAAATAGTACGATATTATTGATTAAAGCTTCAGTCTTGGTTTGTTGTAAAGCTACTACTAGTAACTTGTTACTAACTAGTAACGAACACTTTCAAGGGACCTATTTAGATGTATTCTGTCCTTGACAGTTACATCAACATATGTTTGAAAGCCTGCAGGTTCCCTTCATAGTCCTGGTCTATATCCCTAGCTCATCTCGCCCATCCTGTGGTTTCTTTTCTTCTGGAAGGGAATATGTTGCAGAAGGACCTGAAATATCCCATTCAAATTTTTAATTTCATGTAACTATAAAAAAACATGTTACACGATGGTTTTGGCAGCAGGAAACTCTTCTACAGCACTTTTCTAAAAGTACTTGACATAACAAGCTTTTATGCACGTCCTCAAATTTCTTGAGGAAGTGAGGTCTTCTGGACCACAACGATAGTTCTCCATTGGCAGCCCCTGCCATACCATATGCCTTTTCTGCCTTGCACAGGGGCATAAGGTATGGCAGGGGCTGTCACAATTTGTTATATATATTTCCTCCAGTGGAAAAAGACAAAAATTCCACAGGTTTGTTAAGCCATACATTAAATTCCTTCTCAATTCTTTGCTAGGAAAAACATTGTCGGGGGAGATGATTACTTTAAGCCTTGGTTTCTGTGTTTAAGTTTTAAGTACAATCTTGATGCAGAATAGAACTGGACACACAAAGGTATAATTCTGATATATTTTATGTAGGTGGGAAGAGAAAGATGGCTTCAAATTACAACCTAATAAGCATCTGCTTCAAAAGATCTATTTGGCATCAGCCCTGAAATAATGCAGAAGGGTAGAACTATTTGTACGACAAAGTCAAACCAAACTAGAATTAAAGGGCATATGTGAAAAAGGCTGCAGAATGCTTATACTAAACCAAAGACCACTCAATGCTGCTTTTTGGTTTGCAGTAAAATTCTCAATACTTCTTAAATAAAACAGGATATTAAATTCCCATCTGAAATGTTCACCAATTAATAATGTTAATGGATTCAGCTGAATTTGGAAGGCAGGTATGGATGAGCTACATGAGAAATGCACAGCATTAATAATGTACTTTGCTTTCCCTCCCTCCACCCTCCAAGGAGACAAGACAAGGCAAATCTTTTTGATACAAATATATCTTTTGTTCTTAAAACCTCACCTCAATAGCACTCTAAAAATGCCTTTTCACAACAAAGTCTTCCATTCTCAACAATACAATATACTCGTGAAAAAATAATACTAGAGTTTGTAAAGCTACTATTTCATTACAGAAAACTTCGGCATACAGGAAGGAGTGTGTTCTCATCGGCTTCGGATGAACATGAGTGAAAAGACTGACAACACAATAGCATTACTGGAAACATGCCATAGGAGTCAAGCATTATCTAACATTCTGCCACTAATATACGAGTATTTGCCACAATAAACTTTCTGGACTTCTACTGCTATCTATCCCAAATAATACCGCTTGCTTCATCCCTTGGCTGAAAGTGATGTTTGAATAATTTGAGAGTCATCAAAACAACAGCATGTGGAGGAGATGCATGCTTTTGGTAATAAATGACACTAAAGCTGTTAGTTTATTTTTTTTTTCCCCACAAGCATCGCTTGAAGGTCTTTTCCAACCTAAATGATTCTATAATTCCCTCTTTGTTGACTGTAAGCTGTTTGTTATACGAGTTTTGACTTATTCCAGACATGCGCAATACACACAAGATGGGAGAAGGAAGATGCATTTTGTTGGTGAAAGATACATATTCAATCTGGTGTTGTATTACGAACTTCTTCGGCAACTTCATATAAAATATTACATATAAATACCTATTTCTGTTTAATCATCTCTTATAAAAATGCCAAATGCAACCGTAAAACGGGTAGAAGAAGAGTATGTGGTATTTAGCAGGGAAAAGGAAAGAGGCAAAACCGCCTCTTTCAAACTGTTCAAACTTCCACTTTTCCACCCCAGGCTCCTGTAGCAGCGTATTCAGTAAGTGTGTGCGTTTGGGGTTTTTTTCCCCACAAAGCTGTATGCCAGAGATTTAACTGCTAGTCACCAATTAATTCATGTCTATTCAAGCTAATAAAAACCAGGGTGTCCTGAGGAAAATGAGAGTTAAACCCACTATTTGAATGTTTGAAACTTTCTCAACGTTCAGGCAGTGATCTGCTACTTTTGCAAACACAGACCTACACCACTGCTGTTACCTTTACACAGGGATCATTTGAAGCACTTTTATCTGTAGGTGCTTGCTCTGACAAGTTTATACCACAGCAATTTGTTAGTGACAGCCTCCTAGCCTAAAACAGGATCAGTCTTCTGGTTCCGCATGGCATGATTTCCCTACAGTAAGCACAATTTTTTTTTCCAGAAAGATGTTCTAACCCAGATTTTCGGACTGAATGCTAGATGTGGAAGCTGAATGAGATTTGTCTGGGTGCTGTAGAAATGGGGCAAGAACGGTCATCTGGCACTTCCATAATGCTGTGTTTATAACAGATCCTTCAGCAGCAAGCCAATGAATGCCCTTGTGGGTGTTTTTACTGTGAGTCAATAAGAATAATCAAATGGCCAGGCAGGTAATTCCTTTGGTTATTCCAAGAGTCATATAGCGTGTTTACTCCTTTGCTTTCAAGCTAGAAGAATTGCAGAGTAGCATACTGTCTCTCTTTAGGTTAAATCTAAACATGAAACACTGCACAGATCCTGAATTCCTTTATCACAGTAATAACGTGATCACTTCCCACAGCAAAAATCTGCTTTTTTCAAAATGCTGGACACTGAGTGGAACAGTCTTAACCTCCTTTCTGCAGGTTATCAACTTGGAAAATGCACATACTTAGGTCTATAGAAAGTGTTCCAGAAAAAAAAAAATAGACTGACCTTTCAGATTTACCTGATTTTCATGCACTAGAGCCCCTAGTACCACTGAAAAGACCTTGTTTTAACTGGAACACATTCACAAATGTATCTTACAGTTCTGATATATTTCTGGTATGATGAGCATCCAGGTTTGCAACTGTGAATGCAAACCTCTTGAATTAGCTAGCTGCAAACTTGGCTTTAAAAGTATTATGCCAGGCTAGAATCATAAGAAATTATGGCCAGGAAAGAAAGTGCAGTATTAATAGAGCTAATCATCTGACAAAGGACAGTTCTAAGATTTAATTGGGTGGCAAGGCTAATAGAGAGAAGTGGTACACTGAAGAATGCTTAGGAGCATGCAATCGAGATTCAACAGAACAAAGATGCTATTATTAATGGCAAATGGCTACCAGACAACTTTCCTAGATACTTTATTAAGTAGTTCATGTTTGCAACCTACTACTCAAATTAAATTCCTTTCTGTTTTCCACAAAAAACAAGCATTACATTGTCATCTCTTAGTAAACTACACTTATTACTACACTTATTTTTCCAACACCCCCCTCTCCCAATACAACCAAAGATATTGAATAAAAAATGGCAACAGGAAAAAAAAAGTTCTTTTTAAAATATCTGGTATATGCTAGCTACTATTCTGAAAGCATACAGCCATGTTATCAAGTCATAAAAAAGTGATACTTTTAAAAAATGTAAGCTGATGAATACCAAGCAGATTTTGAGTGAACCTAGGTTCAGAAACATACAGTATATATGTCACCACATCATTCCTCTTGTATGACATAAGCCATTCTCCCACGGAAAACATGGAGTGGGGCAAAGGAACCTCCCACTTTTTGGTGCATCCTTCCCTATTTTTCTAGAGGATCTTCAGCTTCTCTTACTCTTGACACACCTGAATAAATAATGCGTTCACAGATTCACAGAACGGTTGAGGTTGGAAGGGACTTGTGGACACCATCTGGTCCAACCTCCCCGATCAAGCAGAGCCATCTCGAACAGACTGTCCAGGACCACCTCAAGTGTATTTTTTAATATCTCCAAGGACGGAGACTCCACAGCCTCTCCTCCTACAGACTGCAACATCAAGACCGCATCTTTCCTACCCTCTGCAGTCTGCCTTCCTTCCCAGGCATGGGTAGTGGTTTCTGAAGCAAGTGGCTTAGGACACGCTCCTCAAGAGTAAACACAGTCCAGTTTTGAAATTTAGAAGACGCTGGCACTTCAGGGGCATAAGCTTTAATTTGAAACAAACAAACTAATCATTGTCTTTAAAGTGTCAATAAAGACATCACATAATATGCGTAGAGTATCTGAATCACTGCAGAGACAGGCAGTGACAGGAGGTTTGGTTGTGATAGAAGATTTTATGCAGTCTTCAGCAAGCAGTTCCATCACAGGTTGGAACATAAACAGGAAAGAAGGAGACTTGTCTTATTCTCTTACCCAGTGTTGCCTTGAGCTGGGTTAAATAATAATTGAAGAGCTACACTTTGTCTACCAGGAACTATCAGGGAAAAAAAAAGAAAGAAAAAACCAAACAACAAAACCAAAAAAAACAACCAACCAACCAACAAACCCCAACCCAAACAACCTCCTTCCCCCCGCAAGAAACAAAGACACCCAAAAGAAAAAAAGAATTCTTTTATCCTAGCTGGAAACTTTGAAACAATGGTGTTAAGGCAGGTGTCAATTCCTTCATTCATAGCAACTGCAAGTTCACCAGAACACTGCACTTTAGAGAATAAAACCATCAAAATTGCTGTTTGATTTTCTAGCAGCCAAACAATGCAGATTTAGAAAAGGCCAGAATTTCTTTCAGTGAGTGGGAGTGAGTACCAGCAATGGTGGGAGCACAAGGAACAAAAGAGGCCACAGATAGTCACATTATTGAAACTCTTGGCTCCATCGACTCACTATTCTTGGAGATTTCCAGCACATTGTTACAATACTCTGCCAGCAACTACAACTGCTGAGAAATGTTCCCTTCCCATTCTTGCTTATCTGAGGGGGGAAGAAGAAATCAATGCAATAAAATGACTGAATGATATTCGAGTGGACTAGCTTTGATTTTTAGTCATTGAGGTCATCCAAGACATTCACAAGCTGACAGGAAATACAATAGACTGCTTCGACAGACAACCAATGATTTTAAGTCTATTGCTCGTGTAAGGCAATAGGTAACGTGCAGTTCTTTGTCCATCTTCTATAAATATACTGATGAGCAGTGTGTTGACTTCATCTGAATATTGTTAAAACTCCCTGTTCCCTATGCTACCCCTTGAGACTTTACTGTGGAACCTGTATCAAATCACCATAATCTGACCATCTCAGGCTTCTCAAAACACTGATGAACCTATTCAAAAGCGCAGCAGAAATGGGAGACTTCAGCATCCAGAAAACCCTCATTAATATCTAAAGAAAAAAAGCACAACTCGATCCTCTGAGAAATAGTATATCAACATTTTCTGAGAACATTTGGTAAGATTCAAGGCAAATTTAGGAAAGGAGCAGGGGTATTACTATACTGAAAAGACTTAATCTCGACTCTCCTCCCCCATCCCCTCCTTCAAATACAGGAACTGAGAGAGGGATTCCTTCTGCTGCTCAGGGGACAAGAGAGGGAATGGCTGTGAGACCCAACGTACAGGATTTCTATGGACTCCATAGGCCTAGACTGAACCCTAGGCTGAGAAAGCCTTTTATTTTTCTCATTTCATTATGTTAGCTGGAATTATTTTCTCATTATAAAAGTTTACAGGAAATAGTTTCCCGACTTTTCTCTTTTTTTTAATTCTTTAAGGCATTACAAGTGTTTATGTAAGGTCTCATTCTTCTGACCTAACTTTGCCTAATTAGCTATTTAGGGAAAAACTACAGAGTGCTTTTGAGGGCACGAGTAAGTATGGATGTCATGGGGTAGAAGAGCAGGAATGGCACAAAGAATAGAGAACACAACGGAGTGCCAGCCTGGAACAGAAGGAAAGAAAAGAAAACAACAATAAAAACAGATAAGGAAGGGGTGGGGTGGAAGACAAAGGGAGGGAAACACCTTTTCCCTGGTTTGGGGGGAAAAGGGAAAAAGACTTATGGAGAAGTACGGGTGGGATGGGAAAAGGCAGAGACAAACACCTTCTCTCTGGAAAGAAAAAGGAATGAGGCATTGGTTGCGATTCTTGTTACCTAGATGATCAGAGAGGGAAGCAGTGGATTTCAACAAAAGAACTACCCAAGCATGTGCAGCAAACCAGCGCAGTGATCTGCCTCTCCAGGCCATTAACCACTTCAAAAATAATAACAAATAAAAAAAAAAGTATTTGACTAGCAGCCCAAAATACCAGGATAATGCAAACAAGCTACATATGATCCCTAAACCAATAATAGGCAGCTGTGAAATGTACAGATAGATCTAGGTCTGAAGAAGTTCATGTAATTTGCTGCATGTTTGTTAACATCACCCCCTGCCCCCCGTCATTTCTCAGCCCTTTCCCCTAAATTGTAGCAGGTGCAACTCCCAAGTCAAAAGCAGGAGCACAATTCCAAAAGAATTTTTTACAAATAACAATAATAACAACAACAATAATAAAGAGAATTTCAGTTCACATTTCCAGGACCTTTTAAGTATACGCAACATGGGCTATTCAGCTCCAAGTCATACATTGGTATATGGTATTCCCAGCAGTTGACCTAGTCCTCCTCTGGTCTACCGCACGCAAACATACTTTGGGAACTGACTGTACTTCTCCATATCTATGGATTTGACCCAGGAGGAAGGAGCAGAACTGCTAATAGGCAATAACCTTCCTCAAGGGCACCATGGGCATATCGTTGTGTTCTTGCTGGCTGGCTGGCTAAGTGGAGCAGCTAATGACTTAGCTTTATAGGTGGCAAGAAAACCAAACCAGAGAAAGCATCAATGGACAGAAAAAAAAAAGCTACTTCCCCCCCGCCCCCCGAAAGTCTTCCAAAGACTTCTTTCCTTAAGTACTCTTTGGAAGAGGGCCCTGATTTCATGGCTCTTGTCATCAGTGGGGCAAGGGCATGGGAACGGAGTAGCAGTGCTTTCTTCTCCCATCTCGTGTAACACCCACTGACTGCCAGGACACCCACCTCAAACGCTAGTGACCCACCTTGCCTTAGGCTTTCAAGAATAAGGAATTGGAAGAGTTTTGAACCACACTCTACCAAAAATACCCTGGACCCATAGTTACTGACAGCTTTGCAAACACAAGCTTTGCTAGTTTTCTTTGATGGTTTTCTAATGAGCAATTATTTTGGATACAGGACGTTTTTCCCAAAGGGAAATCACTCCTAAAATGCAACCTAAAAAGCCCCAGTGTTTCCAAACATCAGATTTTTCTACAAAAGACAAATCACTCTCAAAAATAAAGAACAAACCTATCTCTGCCTGAGAAGCTGGTGCTCAAAAGGGAAGGAGTGCAGCTTATGACATAAGTTACATTTATGTGGAAATATATAATTATTCATTTGGATAGTCAGCTGTGTATGAGCAGTGTCCCCTTTATTATCTATTTTTCAGTGTCATACATATATTGACAATGAAAAGTAGGCTTAATAACCTATTAATAGAAGCACGTGCTATTTTAGCATCATACCATCCTTATAATAGTACTTTTTGAATACTGTAGGGGATATATTACATTTTAAAATGAGGTACCATGTTGGTCAGAAGGCTATACCAGCTGAAACCACTGCAGCTTTCTGGAACTTGCAGAATATTGTATGATTGAACTACATTATCAACTTTTTGGCAGTCAGACACCAATGAAATCATGTTGCCAGTACATTGAAGTACCTTGAAAAAATACCCATAAAGATGATTTAAAAGCATTTTTTTGTTAAAAGCAACACAATGCATTTGCAGGACAAGTCTGCTCAGTGCTATAAACTATACTAAATTCATTAACAATTCACAGAAAATTTGGGAAGGTTAGCAATATTACCAAAATGTGAAGGAGAAGCAGGAAGAGTCGTCAGGTAACTAACTTCATCTTGTCAGATGAGTATATTTGGGGAAAATACCTTACTATTTCTTGATGGATTATTTTGAACAGCAATTTTTTTCTGTTCTTGTTTACAAATTAGGGAAGCACAAGTTAAATGCTGCTGATCCATCATGTGACGTTGCATAAAATCAACAGGTATGCCTTTTACCATATAGATTTACTACTACTACTACTACTATTATTATTATTATAGATAAACCCTATTGTAACTCCACAGCCCAAAGCTGCAATTTTCACCACAACTGATGAAAGATACTTCGATCCATTCATCTCCCAAAGACCACTAAGGACTTGTGAGCTTGGTTAGCAGAGATCACACTTGGCTCAGAGTAAGGACGCCACATTTGCTGCTCAGCCCCAGCTCTGGTTGTTGGCCTGACTTGGACAAAAGGGTAGAACCTAACTGACCTTTTTAAAAAAATAGGTTGAACTTGTTTGAAGGAGTGACTAGACGTGATAAACAGATTAAATACGTCTTGACTATATTAACTCTGCTTTCAGATGTTCTTACTCATAACCCATTTTCGTCTCTTCCCAGAGAAAATGGGAATTGTTAGCAGAAGAAAGAGGGGATCGCTATCAGCTTTTTTCTCCCCTCCTCAGAGCACGTACGTATTTTCAGACACTGCTCCTTGCGGAGGAAGGACTGCAGCGTTAGGACAGATGGATAAGCCCGAGCAGGTAGCGGCAGCAGTCAGTCCCTCTGCCAGCCCCAGCGGACAGCCGGCACCGGGAAAATCCTCATCAGTTAAGGACTAATAAAATTGGTTTGTGTACACAGCGTATTTAGTGACAAGCCATAATAAGCATTGTTACCCCTCTGTACCAGAGATCTGAGAACTGCTGAAACTACTTCAAAGTGAAAAAGGAAGTACTCCCACCTCGGCTGCTGTTACCAAGGTGGCTTGAAGCGAACGCCAGCGTTATAAATGTTCTGTCACCGCTGTGGGAAAAGTTACGTACCAGAAAACAGCGGCACTGGCAGATCCTGTATTTCAGCAATGTCACATAAAAAAAAAAAATCCCCACAAAATAAGAAACTTGTTTTAAAAATCCCCACAAAATA
>JANZLQ010000061.1:13423998-13452360 GCA_026212715.1 Elanus axillaris | reverse complement strand
TCTAGCGAAGAGGGGGGGGAGTGATAGAACGACTTGGTGGGCACCTGGCGTCCAGCCATGGTCAACCCATCACACAAGGTCTGACAAGGCTGGACAAGGCTTTTGTTTTGCAGGAACCAGAATTACGTGCGGAAGGAGGAGACCTAATTCTAACTGCGTTTATATCCCATTCAGTAAGTTTTTCCAACGATCAGTCTAAAGTAGCAGCTTCTCAGTAGGAACGTGCCAAAAGTAATATTTTAAATAGAAACCCCACATATATGTTAAACAAACGTGAAAATGCATGGATCGCTTATTGGGGGAGGAAAGAGAGAAGAAATGAGGCTACATCTCCAAAAACTACCGATAAAATCTCACCCAAGAAGCTCAGACTATTACATTGTGGCCTTGACAGCTACTACAATATCTTAAGCTACAACCATTTTGAATAGCCAACAAATACAGTCAAACTTCAGAAGAGTTAAAGAGTAAACTTTTTATACTAAGCAAATTCCATATGACTGACTGACTTTATTGTTATAACAGCTTTATTACTTTGCAGTTCCCTAGCGGTTCAATTCCATAATCTCAAACAGCTGCATCAAGCTGAATGAAATAAACCACATCCCCAAAATGGAGCTAAGATGGAGCATGCCTTTCAATAACCGCACAACCCCAAAAATAAGAAAAGCAAATTGGACTACTGACAACGTCACCTGACAAGCACAAGTGCAATATTAAACAACAGAGCAAGGGCAAAGCTTTCAGCTGCTTCAACACCAATGCTAAAATTTAAGCAGTAAATTAAGAGGGCTCAAAAAGAATTTGAGGAGAATTTGCATCCCCGCGTGGGTTGCGCAAAGCAGTAGTAAAAAGTACGTAAGAAGCAGGAAGCCAGATAGCAGAGCTGGTGGATGGTCGCTGAGGAATTACTAGGCCACTGCAGAGACACTGAACTTTGCATTGGTCTTTACTGCTGAAGACGCTGAGGAGATTCCCACTCCCGATACATTCTTTGCAGCAGGTAGATCACAAGAATTGCATCGAGTTGATAAAGTATTAGGCCATATCAGTAAGTTATATGGCAATAAGTCACCAGGGCCGGTAGGCATGCTCAGACTTCTGAAGGAATCCCGATACAAAATTGAAAAACAGGCGGCCAAGGCACATAACCTGTCATTACCAATGGCAGCTGAGCCAGCGTGGTGGTGGGTTGCCAGTGTAGAACCCATAAAAAGGGCTCCAGAGAAGATCCTGGGAACTACAGACTAGCATTTTGGACTTCCATTCCTGTCAAGATGGCAGTGTCTCTTACGAAGCGTAAGATCACTGGACACGTTGGATAAACTGGGAATGAGTCAGGCTGACTTCACAGTCAAGGAATACTCAGCCTGTGACCTGCTGGAGTTAAGTGATGCTGTCAGGAAGTGCCTGTAGTGTAAAGGGACCCAGGGGACATCATATACGTGTGTTCCAGCAAAGCCCTTGACAATGCTCCATGCCCCAGGTTATCAAAGAAGCTGAATTTCTATGAGACTGGAGGAGTAATTTGTTTACAGATGGAAAGCAGCTTAAAGAATACTTAGAAAAGGGTAAGGCTTAACAGACTTTTCAGGATGAAGACAAGTCAACAGCTGGGACCACCAGGCACCCTAGTGAGGGAGGAAGCAGAAGGCTCTTTCGGGCCATGAAATGCCTGGGACATCATCCAGTGGTGAAGAAGTCTTGGAAGCCCTCACAAAACCGAGAAAGCCAGCAAAAAGATGGCCATTGACATTGAAGATGAAGTGGTGCATCCAGGGAAAGTGTTCTAAACAGTGCCAAGATGAGGCTGAGACCAGAACAGGCCACTATAAAAGAGGTCCTGGAGTCATTGTTGACACTTCTCTGAAATCACCATCTCAACGCGCAAAGCATAGAAAAAAAAAAGCCACCCAAAATGGGGCATTTCCACATGTGCTGTGAACAAAACGGAAGGGGTCATTCTGTTCATATAAAGAAGTCTGATGCGCCCACACCTGAAGGGCTGCATGCCCTTCTGGTCTCCACATCTCCAGAAGGATGCAGCAGAGTTCGAGAAGGGCAAGCAGAGACAATCAAGGCGATGGAGCTGCTGCTTTATAAGCCGGTACTCAAAGAGCTGGGACACTTCAGTTTGGAGAGGAGAGGCTCAAGGGAGATTAAGATGGAGACATGAAAAGCATGCAAGAGTGGAATTTCTTTTAAAAACTTGCTGTACATGAACCAGGAGAAACTCGCCGAAATAAGTGCATGTTGGTTTAGAATGGATCAAAAAAGTACTTTATCCATTATTTATCAGGAAGTTCAGATAGCACTGTGCAGAACAGTTCGATGTGTCCACCATTAAAAAACAGATTTCCCCTGCCCAAATCAAGTGTAATTCCTATTTTCCTCAAACTTCAAACTCCTTTAATTTATTAATAATACACCTACTTAATTTCTTTTATGTTTTCACACACCAAAATTTGAATCTGGTATGGTTCACACTTGCACCATGGAACTCCCGAACATACAAAATCCTTAGGCCGAATGTGTTAATGGATTAAAGAGGATTTATAAAAATTGATGGTGGAAAAGTATTCAGATGGATCTGAACACAAGCATCCTGAGGCAGCGCTTGGCTTCAGTACCAACTAATTACTGATATCCAGAAGCTGTGAGGTATTATCTACTATGTACAGGATTCTTGTTTCACATGATGGCTAGATGGACCTTTAGGCTAATTCAGTGTGGATCAGGATTAAGAAAATTAGAATGACTTCTGTATTTTGCTCCTCTGACTTTACTCACACAAGCAGCATCCTTTGGCCAACACAAGGACCAAAAAGAAAGTCTATTTTTGAGAATTTTGACAAGTGAGGAATGAGCTGGCTACTCCTCTAATATTTGCAATGCCTAACAACTAATTTAGCAACCACATAAATAACTTCTATGTTATTTTGGTATTTCTACATCACTAATTGTCAGGCATTCTTCATCAGGATCATCAGCTTGATGACAATGACACACAGAGGTTAAATCACTTGGATATCTAATTAGCCATCAGAAATAATGCTTCTATGACATTCAGGCTCCACCTAACATCACAGCAGAATCCCGAGGGTTTGTGACCAAATGCTAGTTTTGAAAATTAAATTACTGCCATTCTTAAAATGGAACAAGTTGAAAATCATGGGGCAGGCAGCTAGAGTAATAAAAGTAACATGGAAAAGATTTCTAATCAATACAAAAGAACCTACAAAGGTCAAATTGACATGACCGTCACATTTCAATCAACGCAAATGGAACTCTTAAAATTCTCTTCTTCATTTCTATTTTATTTTCCCAGTAAAAAGGAAATGAAGTGTGTTTCAAGTCTTGGACATTTTTCCTCCATTCACAGTTCAGTCTTGAATGGAGAAAGAACTTTGGGAATACACAGTTCTCCATATTAAATTGTTTAACACCTAAGGAGACCACTGTGCATAAAAACCTCATCCTTTTCCAATTATTTCTGTTCAAACCATACTCAAATGTAATACTCAAAGATATGAAGAAAGCTTAAGATAGCTTCTAAATTGTGTTTGTTCATATAATTGGGCACACAGCTATTACATAACAGAATAAAATGCAGATATTTGCCTCCTGCTAGGCTTTATACATTGTGAGGAACTACCCAGAACACAGACTGAACTTTTGGACTAAACAAAGGGAGCCTGACTACTAACTTTAACATAGAAGAATTTCATCAACATTTCCCATTTCCCCATGAAGCTAGGTATGGTCCTGAGAAAATATTTTCCAGTGCTAACAGCAAAAATATTCAAAGAACTATTCACTAAGGCAGTGGAAGAAGCAGGATACAGTAGCCATAGGAATACAAAATTTAAAAACTATGACTATACTTTTATGTGGCTTAAATTATCTTCAAGAACAAGAGTAGGGAATTGCAGTTAGTAAAATTATTACAGTAAATGGAAATATGACTTATTTTTCAAATTTGTCCCTACAGAAGTGCATTAACACTGTAAGATAAAACTCTAAGGTATGAGACGTTTTAATTCACAAAGTTTTTAAAATCTTTACACACAACTAGACGGATATTTGAGATTTCCAGATTCACTATAATAATCAGTCAGAGGAACACACACTAGCTGTTCTTATCTTTATTAGCTTAATGCTCTTTGCTATATTTTTTGTAATATTTTTCACTGTCATCATTGGCTTCTACCACATAAACCTCACACAAAATACAAGAATACTCTAATGACATAACATTCAACCAACCTGTCTGACTGTTTATCATCAGAACATATTTTAAAAGTTGAAAAAGTTTCTAGTCTCAGAAACAGAAACAGTTAATTTAATTCATCTTCCTTCTAGCTGTTGATTTATTTAAAGGGGCTTGATTTAAGGCAAACATTTAAGGCTTGGCTGGTTTTTATTTCAAAATGGAACAGATATACACCTACTGTTCAATGTGCTGCACTGTCAAGACATTGCCCACAGCACTCCCATAGTTTAGGGCTCTGCTAGAACATACACACTGGCAAGAACCTGCTGTATATTTCACCTATGAAAAATAAAAGTTAAAAAATACTGCATGGACGGGAAAAAAAAAAAAAAGAAGAAAAGAAGAAATTACTTTCCTATTTCACAGATATTTGGTATACAAGTCACTCTCCTGGTTGGAAGGAGGGGAAAAAAGCAGTGCCATTGCTTGAAATGATGCATGTTGCTGGATTACTATCATTAGTGAGGATTACGGTTTTGGCAGACTAAGCAACAGAGATTGAAATAACTGTAGCAAGTATAATTCTAATGCTAAGAAATAAGCAAATTATGGAATTATAGCCTGCTATCGGTTTGTAAAGCTTAATAGCTTTCCCAAGCTATTGTATTTTTTTTTCATTTATATTTTCCATAGAACTTTCCATCTTTGAAAATGTTTGTATACATTAAGTAACGTACAGTTATTAGTTTTGCAGCAAGAGTAGCAGAGAAAACCACTCAAGTTGGCTTTGATTTTTACTGCAAGCTTTGTCAGAAATGTAAGTGTTTTACATGTTTAAGAGTTGAGATTAGATATTACTTTACAGAATGAATTATTACTGAGATTAGATGCTGGTTTAGAGAACTAAGTATTACTGCCAAAAACATTCCAGGTATTAACTTTTTGGCCGCTTGCTTACACCATACAATGATACAAAGATGAAAAACTGAAGGTAAATTAATTTTAATTCTACAAAATTAGAATTCAGCTAGAAAACTGATTGTTAATTAACAGAGACTTTCTGTGCACATTCAAAAGACTATAAAAACAAAGACATCAACAAAGTGATTCAGAAGCAAATTACAAACAATAAAAAAACATCATGAGAGAATTTTCAAATGTATCCATATTCAAATTTTGCAGTATTTCTATCAAGTGAAATGTATCTTAAGAGACTACCCAAGGAAGCAATTCAAACACACAGACATATACACACAGATATACATGTTTAAAGTACTGAAGTTTAAGCAGTGATATACATGTTTAAAGTACTGAAGTTTAAGCGGTGATATACATGTTTAAAGTACTGAAGTTTTTGCAGTGACTTCTGACCTTCAGATGCATCAGAGTGCTGTGTCACTGACTGGTTGTGACAGAAGCCAAATAATCACCCATATGATCTTCACTTGTGCAAGTGTTCAAGCAGCCATGTCTCTATATTACTGAGACGCTAACATAGCTTTCCACATATTTCTGAAAGAGGGTACATACATCCAATGATGTTTGATGACTTTTATTAAACTCTTCAAGCAAGGAGTGTTCTCCTCGCTTGTATTTATGAAGATCGTTTTCAATTCTAATGAGACTGAAGTGAGCATTAAATGTGGCTCTTGTTCCTTAATCTGTGATTTAATCTGGGAACATAAACTTTAACCTATACGTGTAAGCAGCTCTTTTTAACTTTTATACTCTGTATTTGATTGCAGCTGTCTTTTTTTTCCAGTGTCATTACTAGCTGTCATCTTCACTTCACAAATTGCAGTTAGGCTTGATGGTTAAAATGCATGAACTACATTTCTGAGAGCTCTTGTACGTAACAAAGGCTGTAGGTTGTGTGTATCTTTCCTATCCCTGACTATTTTTTGACAAACTGCTATCCTCAAGCACTGGGATCAATTAGCGCCTCTACATTTTTCTGCAAGACGCACATACAAGATATAGGAGACCCATAACGAAATAGCCAACTATCAACAACTATTTCAAGTAATGAGCCACACCAATCAGGAATTTTGGGTTACTCTGCAAACGTAATCCCAGCAGAAATTCTTTGAAAATGCCTGATCGCTTAGCTGAAGACTGAAAACGCCTGAACATTTTATACATACTTCGTGTTAATACATTTTACGTATTCACCCTCCACCCTTAACACTACAAATCAGCGTATCTTGCTTTATGTTTTGCACCTTACTGAAAAGCTGCTGCTCCTGCATGTGAGAAGCCACGTAAACACTGCTAGCTGTGCCACTTCTGTGTCTGCGAATCTAAACTACCACGCACAGTGTTACAAAAAGTCTCACCACCCAAAAGGTATTCCAGATACACACTGAACCACAGCTAACTTACTAGTACCCAGAGCAAGTCCACCACCAGGCAGGCGGGAACGCTGGTGTCTCTGCTACCCTTCTCCCCAAACCTACATTTACCTGGAAAAGGAGCCAAGAGAATCCAGAGTGCTCCAAAATTGCACCAATTATGCGACAGACATTTACAAGCAAGTCATTAAATGAAGATAATATGAACAGAAACATGCTAAACCAAGAGATACGCCCCAAAGAAGTACATGCAAGAATCTTGGTTCCGCCCCCCCCCCCTCAAATTAAAAGCAATTCAACTACCTAAAAAAAAATTAAATAAATAAATCCTTGTTTGTCTTCAACTTATTTTCAATTAATGGATCAAACTTTCAATCACAGGCCAAAATTACACGGTGCATAATAGTGTGGATTTGTGTATTTTCCCCCTTTTTCACCTCCTCCTTTTTGGTGTAGTGCAACACTCTTCAACATGCATTTACATTCAGTCTGAGCTAATTATCCTGAAACCCTCGAGGAAGACCTAGACTCTAGTGTGGGTATGCTGCCCTTCCTAAGGTTAGGAAGGTCTTCCCGTATTCCTGCTGGAACCACCTGCTGAAGCAGCAAGCAGCGTGGCTATTGGTCCCAGAGCTCCCTGCTGCAGCCGTCGTAGCCACTTGCTCACAGCTGAAGAAGTGAAAAACACTTTTGCATTGGTGGGAGAGATGTATGAAAGTTATATTGGCTTTCTGTTTGGGTTTTTGTTGTTTTGGCTTGGGTTTTCTTACTTAAAATTTAGACGAGGAGAAGGCATTTCATTCTTAATTTACATAAATAGTTACTAACAGAGTTGTAAAAAAGACTGTGTAAGGCTATGCTAGTTTATTAATTAAATGCATGGAAACACCTCTGGTCAAAAGGTGAATCCATATAGGTGAATCTTTAGAATTGCTGTTAAGGAGAGGAATTGCTGAAAATACAATTTGCTCTTTTATAGCAAGTAAGAAAACCACCTACTGATTCGAAGGTTTATCTCCTTTGAATAGACAGTACCATTGTTACATTTAATTAATACAATGAAATTGCCTGGTCTATTCTATTAGTTGCTTAATACAGTTAGAATGAAGAGTTAAATAAGTGCACTAAGCTCCTTACAAAACTTCAAAAGAAAATGAAGAAGCAGTGACATTCTGTGACATCATAAAGAACTTTTTCTTTTCTTTTATATACTTCCTTCTTTGCAATACTCCACTCCCTAACTAGCAGAGAAGCAACATCCTTAGTTCCAATATACTTTATATACCAAGTTACCAAAGACAAGTATCATTTACCGATCACGTCAAACCAAACACTACTATACCTGCAATATCACTGTACTAGTCTCTCTACCAAGGACAACGTAAGACAGCACGAGCTTTCACAATGAGGTGTGACTGCGGTTGCTTCCTTTGCAGAAAGGGGTAAACTGGTAAGACACAAGACACTGCCTAACAGAACGAAAATAACTTGTATGTGTTAAGCATATGTGCAATCTGTGCACACGCACTGCATGTTACTGAATGACAGGTTACGCATTAGTACTGACAAAGGCCTGCTTCTGACATCCTACACGAAGAAGTGGTGCCAAAACCCTACCTATTTAAAATGTGCCGGTTTACTCACTGGTGAGCGAGACGTGCAAGAAAGCAAACTTTTTTTTCATATATGGACTTATCTATGTCTCAGGACAGATACAAAGCAGAGCTCTTGATGCAGCCCAACATGCCATATCCAGATCGCCAGCGAAACCTTCTCTAAGCGACGCGTGCTAGCCTTCGGTTCAGGCTAACGTAGCCGACTTCATTACCGCACGCACAACACGCTGTTCGCAGGACGATTCTCCCGCAGCCCAGCCAAGCGGAACGCAAGGGGAGCCGGGAGACGAGAGCAGGGGCTCAGCGGCTCCTTCGCTCTCAAAGGCTTTGCCTTGAGGCGGCTGGAAGGGGAGACATCCTTCCCTAAGCAACCGGGAGGAACTTGGTCTTTGGTTCGCAGCAGCTTGTTTCACTTGCTTCGTCGGTGAAAAATAAAAGCCAGGCCCTTTTGCAAAATTGGATCTTCGTCAACAAATAGAAAATTGCCCAAGATCTGCAAGCGGTTTAGTATTACTCCAAGATGCCACCAGATAGCACATCTGTCAAGAGATGAATGCTAATTGCTGAGGTATCAGTCATACTGAAACAAGTACCGCAAATAGTCACTCCACTGCAAAACTTCAATTTGATAAAATATTTGTACTACTAATGTTTAGGCACTCAAGCTTTACCGTTGCAAATGTTCCTGAAAGAGCAAGGTAAAAACCTCACTTTTGTATTTTCTGTGCGCATAAAACTCTAACTGAATTCTACAGCTTAAAATGTAGCTCTGAAAACACGACTGGAAATACATATTAAGCTGGCTAATTTAAAATTGACTTGGAGATGAGGAATTACTACTGGTAATTTCAAAATATGAATTGAGAACTACAAATATTTGCAAATCCTCAATGTGTTAATAATTATTCCCTGAAATTTGAGTAATTGTGCATGATGAATGTGTTGAAAAATTTTGTAGTCTGTTCATAAACAAAGACCTCCAAAAGCTAAGTACAGCATTTTAAGCAGATGTATACAATTTAACAGCGCCAAAAATAGTAACCTTTTAACTAATCACTTACTAAATAGCTATTTTTCCTAAACGTAAAGCATTGCCATTAATTCAGCCTTTATGAACTGCATGGTAAGTGGATACAGAATTTATTGTGGCCTTAGGCTGTCTAACTTTGTTTGCAATACATCCGAAACCATCTTAGTGAAACTAAGTGAATAAATTCAGTTCACGCCAATATGGAAAGACAACAGAATTTGGCTCCCTATGTTAAAACCTGTCATACAATACCTCCAGAAATTAAGAACTATTATGGTGGTTAACTGATTTACAACAAATCTGTGGATATGATGCACCAAAATCATTTCGGTACCGCATCATCAATAAACATATGACAACTTTATTAAAAAAGAAAGATTGAGAATTATGAAGCTACTCAGCCATCTGTGCTGTTAGGACTGCAGGCTTTCAGCATTATTTAATACAGACTAGCTAATACACATTCCTGATACATAATTAAAAGTGGGGTGGTTTTTTGACTAGCGGATGTTATTTCACCAAAGAAGTTTTTGCATGGGTAGCCACTATTCTACCAAATCAGGTATACAAAAGGAAACCAGCCATTTTTCAGAAGTAATCCAAAGTTACGTCTAAAACTAACCTGGAAAGGAAAACGGTCAGAATAAAATCTTGGTTTGGGCATCTTGGGAAACTATGTATTGAGCAGGTTTATCTTTTCTATCAGCATCTACTACATCTCTCCAAATTATGCCTTTCAGCTTCAAGGGACTGAAGCTAGTTACTTTTCTGTGCCTATTCAGTCTCTTGGCCTTACTGGGATTAACATAAGAAGGTAAGAATTAAGCTTAAACTGTCTGCATATATTTGCAACAGATACTTATGAACTGCTTTATTTCATAGAATTCAAGGTTTTAGATAACTTTTCAAATAGAATTTTGCAGTTAAAATTGAATTATTCCTTTAAAATATTAAAAATATAAATAAAAATAAATATAAAAAATAAAAAAGGTTTTTTCATCACTGATATATCTTTGAAAAACTTGCTCTTCTTGGATTCACAAGATTTAAATTCCTAAAAAGTTTCTGCACACTTAATGATTGTATCTCAGGGAACTTAATAGGCATTCACATGAGAAATATTTGTATTTAAGCGTCTAGATAACATGTGATTTCTCACCAGTCTTTGAAATTACACTAAAGTCATTTTTTGTACGGACTTTAGGGCTCCTTAGCAAATGTCTCGAGATTGCAGAATTCCGAGAGCTCTCACTTGATCTCAAGCTCTGGGTGCCTGAAGGAATCCAGACACAGAAGAAAAACGGCTCAACAGCAAGAAAGGCCCAGATTTATTGAGACCCCATCTTGGTGTTACTTCTTCTGTACAAATAAATGTAAGATCCTCAGATCTGATGACCATTACAAACGCCTGCAATCATTTTCTGTTGACGTCAAAACAGCAGCATTCCTATACAAGAGGAAAGCGGAGGAAGTCGAAGAGAAAGCTGGTTGTTAGCCTGGACCCAAGTGCCTACAGATCTGCTTCTCTGAACAAACTACACACGCACCTCGCTCCAAGCCCACAAGTAGCCCCCTGAATCAGCTGTTTACTCAACACAACGGTCCATTTTTGAAGGAACTGCCCTCTACTAAAACATGTATTTGGCTGGCGGGGGGGAATACAGAAGTCCATATGCAAAGTCTGTATTTCTGCAAGAATGTTTTTCTATGTTCTCATCAACTCTTTCTTAAAGTCTTCTCCAATGAAAAAATGTGATCTTTCAAAACCCTTGGGTGACATGTGGGACTAATCAAGATGAGGGCAAAACTAGGTTTCCACAGACAATTTAAAACCATTTCATAAATCTGTAACGTGCGATCCTACAGGCTCTCCTTGCCCATCTTGTGTTATACTCCTAAAGAGAAACACAAGATGAAACTCTAAAAATGAAGATGACCCAAGCAGGTAGATTTCACAAATGTCCCGTGTTGCTCGTTGCACTAAAACTCAGAATGCTCGTACCTTACAGGTCAAGTAATGTAAAATATTAAAAAGGAGTGAAAAAAGACATTGAAAACCACATTGCCTTTGCTGCCTGTAACCTTTTGCTTCCAGCAATTCATGACCATACTTGCTAAAATTATGCATGTTTAGCATGTGTATTACCATAGCAGCATCTCTCTGGTTCTTAGCTTCCTTTTGCAGGGCTGTATCAGAGTATGCTAAATAATTACGGTTTCTTTTTACCCTGTTCCCAAAGTGCTTCCTTTTCCAGGCCTAATTAGAGCTGATATTCAATGCAATTAGTTGAATTTAGAAATTTCCTATGAAAAAAAGGTTGATCTGCAGCTTCTCATCGGCTTCTATCATGGGAAAAAACCCACTGATGGTTAAGTATCGACCATATATTTGCAGCTTTTCCAAAGATATTTATACACAATTAAAATAAAATAAAATTAAGCAACCGGTTAGAATACAATTCAAGCTGCCTTACCTCTACTGGAAAGGGCAGGAACCCCTAATAAAGCTAGCTGGTTTAAAGGCCCATATAATTCAACATTGCAGAGCTGGTAAAACATCAGATACAAGATCATAATAAAAACAGTAATTCATCTGAAGTCACTTACTCCTAATTCCAGAAAAAAATAAAAATAAACAAATAATAATTTTAAAAAGCTGCTTGCGTCAGAATTCAAATATAACAACACTCCTTTAAAAAAAGTTTCAGAGATCAGATACAAGTCTTCTGTCCAAGGGTTCCTCTACAACTGGACCAAAATGCCTTTGAATCCATTTTTTTTTTTTAATAATATTTTTATAAACTTTTAGATGTATTACTAACATTCTGTAAAGATTTTTTTGGTGTAGCTCAAAAGCAGCATGTGAAAGCAAAATGTGTTGGCTTTTCCATGGCATTATATTCTTTCTATTAATGATTATTCTATGTAGTAAACAATAATTTCCAGGAACCTCAGAGTGCATACCTTCATATTCTATTAACCACATGTAATCAGTTCTCTAGTAGAAGCAAACTTCAGTGGAAGTCATATAACAACAAAATTGAGAAATATCAACAAATGATGTCTTTCTTCATCATATATACAAAATAAATAGGTAAGTTTGATTTTCTTTTTTTATTAAACACACTGATATTCTTAATAGCATTTCAGGTTTTCTACAGCCATTTTATTTCATCTAAATTTTAAATCCATGCACAGCTTTCTATTTTTCCTTCTCTTATACTACCCACAGTTTTAACAAGTTCTCAGACTTGGAAATATATTTTTACCATTAAGAAGGAGGAATATTTGAACTGAAATTATAAAAATTATACTCAAATATTACTTGTGCTGCAAAGAGAGGTCCATTAATTTTCGTGTAGGCATGGCTTGGCTGACTAAAAGCTATCTAAATGTGCAGGTACGTGAAGGCACAAAGCACTGAACACCACAGACGCATACCAAAATCGGAAACTTTAAAATATATTAATGAGAATAGCAATTCCTGCTTCATCCACTGAATACATTTAATTAGATACACATATTCTGCAAGCAAACGAGTGCTAGCACAATACCACAGGAGGAAGAATGAAGGTAGTTTTATTTACTGAATTATCTTTCTGACTAGTATCATCAAAGGATTATTGGAGCACTGAAGACATTGTTCAGAATGTCTTAGGTTAAAAAAAAACCCAGAACTGTTACTTACAGTGTTCTATTTCTGCAGCCTCATTTTCTAGGGGTTCATTCTACTTTATTGTCCTACCAAAGAAGTACGAGAACAGTCAGATGAATAGTGACCACCTCTTGTCATGCTCTGCCGTACCGCACGTTCAATGCCACAGCACTTCCCAGTGACTGGAAACCTCCTAGACTTTTCCCCTTCTTGTAGGAAGATAGCCGATTACTGTCTTTCCACTCTGCCTTCAAGAAACAACATCCATCAACTTCTTCTACCATTCAGTGTTGGCCATGGACCCCAACTCCCACAGCAATCTGTGGCGCCAGTGAAGGACTGTGTCCCTGTGGACTATCCCAGGGTAACCGTCCTCACGGGAAACACCGAGGACGACCCAGGCAGAAGATCCCGCTCGCTGGGGATTGGGCAAGCTTGGGTTCCTGACGCACAGCAGGGATCTGCAACCGGCTCTTACATCTCGGTGCGCATCCTCAGCGCTTACTCTTATTCAGTCTGGTTTTGTTCAGCTTCCTCCTACCCCTTTCGAAATTGAATCCTGGGGCCAGGAAAGAAACCCTCAACCTTATCACCAGTTGTTATCTACCCCAGGTGTTCAGTAAGCTATCGTTACTCTGGATTGTATGATAGGAGCCGGGAGAACATAAGGCTCCCACCCATTGTCAGTGGAGCCACCGAATTTGAGAAGAACGCGAGGAACCCCTCTGCCGAAGTGAGCCGTGGCACCCGTGGACCTGGACCCAGCCGTCTACAGGCTCAGCCAGGACCTCTGGTACCATCTGCCCATGTGGCCCGCTTCCACCGGCCTCTCATGCAGACTTGTAGCAACAATGCAATCAAAATCACCAGTTTTAAAAGCAAACCCCACCTAGAACTCGCTTTGGGGTAGCTACTCACAGCAGATTCTTGTGTGTTTTTGGACACAGACCATGATACTTTGGAAGTAATACTCAGAGATACAAGTCAAACCTCCTCACTGTGATGAAGGAAAATGCAGTTTTAATGCAAGTCACTACTGCTCTTGCTCTGAATTGTATAAACAAAGACCTTAGTATTTATAGTTCAGTATCCTGCCTACACGTTATGGAGAGCAGCTTATTCAGTATTTTCATTCCATAGATTTATGACATTGCCTTTATATCTGAGGCTACAGGAATCATGTTCTAAATGGTATCTGGAAATTATAAAGGACTAGAAGTACAGGGTCACTCATTACATTATATGTAGCCCAAAACTGCACTCTCTGACCAAACTACTCATAATAGAAAAAACAAGTTGGTTGGTTGGTTGGTTTTTCAAATTACTGAAAAACAGACTAAAGCTCCAAAGCTTTGGTGGTTTGGGGTTTTTTTAGGGCAAAATTAACTTATTTATATGCTAATCAAGTTTCCAGTGCCTGTGTACAGCCCAGTATTTTACACTGAAATACAAGCTCTGAAGTCAAGAAAGTTAATTGGTTTCACCCAAGAAAATAAGCCACTACCTCTGTGACCACCCTGACCTGGTTTGGAGTTCTCCCTTACTTGTAATAAAAGCCAACTTGTCCTGATAGAAAATAGCTCTGTTATCCTCTCCAAGTCTCCAAGCAAAACATGACATCCTAATGGCCAATTATAGCTCAACACCTGCTGTTGTAAGGAGAACCTCCTTACTACCCAATTTGAAGAACAGGCACTTTAATGTTTTCTGAAAAATAAGTAAGAGCTGAGCAGCCACTTCACCAAGCCAGCTAACCCACGGGAAGCCTTCTCCAAGACTGGCCACAGAAGTCAGGCAAATATGAACGATTGCTTTGCCATCGGAGGAAAGGTGACTAAAATCCAATTTTGCATAGTTTTTACAAGAAAACAGAAGTAGTGTTTCCAGAATCTCTTCCTTCTGGTTATCTGGAGTATGTCCATCCTATAGACTCTCTCTCAAAATTGTCATTCACTGCATGCTAATAAACACATTTAGAAAAGATGAAGACAAAACCAACCTATTCTTCCAGGCCGTTAATTTAATGAACTTGCATTTCCAGTAAGTTTCTCTCACAATAAGGTAACACTATTAGCAGACTGAACAAAGTTGAGGTCTTGAAAACACAAGCTGAAGAACATGAAGAAGAGATACACAGCAAGTCATGTGGTACCAGAAAGTCTGTGATAACGTCACCAGCATGCTAACAAACCTGATGCATTCCTAACACCATCCAGCTATATTCATCTTAAAAAAAAAAAAAAAAAAAAAGGTAGGTTCCCCCCATCTGAACCACATACAAATATATTTTTGTCAATACTGCATGAAGGGTAAAGATAAGGTTGAAAGCGCTTCAAATATTTGTGATGCAGCAGCTGGTTACAGCTAGTGTTTTGACATATCTAAGCAAGCCTGACTATAGAGGATGCTAGCAACTATCAGCTGCTTATCCCACTGCGTGCGATACAACAGACTTCTCTGATCCAAACTTCTTTTGCACCCACCCTCATTGAGAACCTGCATGACACTTCACCCCCCATGTTTGAAATGCTCAAAGACGTGCTATAGATTCATGTGAAAGACCAAAAGTGTTGATTAAATGATAATTTGCATCCAGAGGCAACATACAGGATGGCTTACAAAAATGTACCTTCCAGTTGCTGTGAAACCATGAGTAACTGTAACAGAATAACATTATTATATGAGATGGGGAGGTTGGAGTTAAAACAAAATCATAACATCTAAATTCTGTCTGCCACAACACAGAGTACAAATTAAGCCATTTAAATTCTGTGTTTCAGCTGCTGTGTCCAACTCAAAGCCAATGGTGTTAGTCTTGATTTATTAGTCATTATGAAGGAGATTAAGATTCTCCTTTGTAAAGCTATAAATGCCCCAGAAGTATGACTAATATGAACAGGGTTGATTGTACAAGACCCATTAGAAGTCATTGACACTGTCATGAGGTTTCCATTCTACCCCTTTTATCAAACACAGCCGAGTCAAGCTGAAATTTCAATACTTGTGGTCTTACTTCTATTTTTAAAAATTATAGTTAAGAATAGTTTAGCAATTTTTTGAAAGTCAGACTAGGGAAAAGATTTTCTCCTGTCAAAAATATTCATCTTATAGCTATTTTCTTGGGAGGCATCTCAATGTGTCCTTGGAGTTGCAGGGAAATTCGGTGTGCCTGGGTTGGGACGCACCCATCTGAGTCCCTGTGAGCAGAGAGAAAGAGGAAGAAAACACCTAAACTGGGAGAAGTTGCAGTCATGAGAAGAACCTGGCAATTGTATTTCAGTACTAGGCATGTGGCAGCGCACCAGGGAACGGTCGGAAAAAAAATCCTTCTCCCTTTTTCACAACTTCTACTGGCTCCTATTGAGTGAAGACAGAAAGTAAAGCCCCTGTGCCTATGTTATTTCTCTTTTCCAGCACTTCCTTCAAACATAGAGTGTGGCACAAAAATTGCAAATAGTCCTGGAAAGCGAGCTAAAAGTAAGAGAAATACCATGAGAGCCAGTGGAGAACCAAGGAACAAATGACCTGCCGCACAGGCTAGGCCACCCTCCCCTGCCCCAAAACCCCCATAAACCCCACAAGTTGTCACGAAATTAATTGAATTTGTTTGATGAAAATCCACAGAGCAGAAACTAGATCTCCTAGAGCCAGAACCTGGAGAGCACAACCCAGTCCGGGGAGCTGCTGGACACGGAGGTAGGTCACCAGGAGGGGCTCGCGGGTGGAACGGGGAAGCACAGCGACATCAGAGAAGCAAGGTCAGGCCCAGGTCTCCCGATGCCCCAAACTGTACTTTTCCCCGCATTGTCAAATGTCTGAAAAAAAATCACCTTCAGGGATATTTTTGGCCCATTCCGGTGGTTAGTCTATTCAGAGAGTGCCAAATTCCTATGAATTTAATGCCAGCGGCAAAGATTACAAGCACAGCTGATAACAACACACAGACACAAACCCGCACCACATCTACCACTAAATTATGCCCTAAAAACATTCAAAGCCACAGCAGTAATTGCTCTGAAAAAAAAAAAATCAATCGCAGCTGCCTCCGAGATGGATCCCAAATTTAATATATACTTCTAACTTTGATAGCTCCACGCCGTGGCTGCTTTTTTGTCAAATGGAGGTATTAATGCCACATCACCTTGTAGGCAGAGTGAAAAACAGACTGCCCAGTGTTTGTGAAATATTGAGATTACATGGGAATGAGCACCAGCATGTCATTTTGCACTCAGTCGCTGTATCAAAATGCAGAGCAGCAATGGGAAAAATGAACAGTTGCACCAGTATCATCAAATGGAGCATTTTCTAGTTGTTGGCATCACAAGTTCAAGACGATTTTGTGTTCACTTCTACAAGAAATGCCAGATGCCTCACAATACATAATAGACTTTACATTTGGGGTATCTTCCTAATTTAACCTCAGCTAGTTAAGTATAGATTTTCTTGAACTTTCACATTAAGAAGAGATGTTACAGAAGACAAAGTTGCCATAGAGACACATACACTCTTTCCAGTCATTTCAAATATAGTTAGACTCAATTAATTATTCAGTTCATCACAGAACCATTTATACTTTTATATTAAGTATTCCAGGGTGAGAGAGATATTTTTACGTATGTAAAAAAGGATCTTCAAATAGTAGTAAATGGTCTCAGGAAAAAAAAGGTTAAAATTGTGATGAGAAATAATTCTGTTCACACATTAGGTAAACTATGAAGCAGTTAGGCCTGTCTTCCAGGTAATTCTGTATTTCCTTACCACTCTCCTATATGCAGAAAGTTTGGGAGGAAAAGAGTGGTTTTGCACTTATTTTACATGGCTACAAGAAAAAAAAAAAAAAAAACCACAAACCTGTGATGGTTCTTACGTATGCTTATCGAAAGGTTACATGAATCTTCCCTTTGAAGAGATAACAAAAATAAAGACTAAAATTGTGACATTTTTTAATGGGAGTGAAAGCAACACAGTACTGATGAAGAGAATCTGGAGCTGTCGCGCAGAATGCAATCCTCTTGATTGGCAGCTGTGACTTGGCAATACTGAGACCTTGTGCTACTTGATTAAAACAACATCGAGATGGAAAGATCTCTTCAGATTAGAGGTCAGAAACATCAGTCTCTGATTTTTCTGCAGTTGTCAGAAGTGATACGGGGTAATTAACTAAGTCTGGAATAATGGCAGACAGGTGGTACTTTTCTTTTGAAGCAATTCATTAGGGAAGGCTTGTCACTTGTGACATTCCCACATAAATCCTGGTGCTTGGCATCTTCTCCAATTCAGTTTAAATTGCTTCCTCGAATATGAAAATACTTTAAAGGAGACTACATAGTCATCTAATACAATGGATTAGAATTCCATCTGGCAAACATTTAACAAAGAAAAAAAGGAAAAGAGAGGGGGAAAAAAAGAAAGGAAAAAAGCACAATTCCCAAACTTTACATATAAGCAACACGAATTTGCAAAGTGAGAAGACCCACAGAACATGGAGAAGCTGCTAGCAGCAGGGAAACCAGAATAAACACTGCCAGGCTCAACAGCAGATTTGGTCAGCGCACAACTACCATTTGAATACGCTCTCCATCATTTTATCAGCTCCACTAGGTTGCCTATTCTTACTATGGCTGTAATAACACAGAAAAAAAAAAAGAGTTCAGTGAGCAGAAATATGACATATAATTCTATTTTTTTTTTCACTCTGTCAGTGACTTCAAATAAGTCCTCTAAAAAACTTGAAGATCTTCTACCAAACCAACTATGTCATTCACGTAAGCATCATGCACTGAAATACTCAAATGTGAAAAGCCAGCAAGCCGGAAAGAGAATGGACATGGTGTCAAAAAAAATTCAGTTTGCACCTTTTAATTGGGCATCTTCAAAGGAAAATAGCGTTTATTTTTCAAAATTTTGTTTGTTTGTTTTAGACTGAAGGGAAAGAACAAACGCTAAAATCCAACCCAAACGCCCAAGAAAATACATCCATGAAAATATATTTAAAAGACATTGCAGAGACCTCACTTATAATGAATATAGTCTTTTAAGACCACAGGGGTCCAGCTGAGGAAACTAATTAAAAGCATAAACAGTACTAAACTCTCCTAAATAATTGTCTCTAGTACCACTCCTGTCCTATCTTGCAACTGGGCATACTGAAGGTATCAATAGGATTATGGACTTGTCAGTTGAAAAGCCAAATTTTAAAAGCTTTTAAAAAATACTTATTCATCATGTAAACCGCTTTATTTCATAGGGTCAGATATGGATCAAGACAGACTCCTAGACTACCTAGCAGCATGCTTACTCAAAAATTTACTCATGCTGCTGCAAATACACATGTGGGAAATAAGATCATGACATCAGCTCCACGTGGAGTTTTCAATAGTATCTATTATAGTTTGGAAATTTAATTTCCTTTGATTTTCAATATTCACATTAATTTCCAGACAGAGAGTCTTTGATTTTTAAGCAGAAGTCTCGGTGCCTTACCTGAAGGTGTGTCAATTACTTTGTGTTAATTTATCTGGGCATTTTCAAGGAAGAGCAATGTCAAAGATTCAGAGGCCCTTAAATTAGTAGATAATGTATGTTCTGGTTTTATTAATTTAAAAAAAAAAATCACTGGCCATGATTTTGCACACCTTTTCTCCAGAAATAAATCTGTTTGACAGTAAATTACTGCTATGCTAGTCAGGAAAGGCAAAGCTCTTAATTTCTCTGTGTAAATGCATTCTTGCTAAGAGAAGTCACTTCCATCACACAGTAGCCTTCTCTTCTTGAGCTGACACTCACCTCAGCCATCATTCTTTGTAGGAGAAACTTCTATCTGCATGCAGCAACAACAGCTTTGGATTTAAAAAGGCCCTTAAATGTTTACCTTTAAGAAAGCCAATCATCTTCTAGTAACAGTTTTTTTTTTTTTTAATTCTAACTAGCACTGTCAGCTGCAAAGATACTGACAAGAAGCGCTGCAGAAAAGAAGCTTAATTCATTTTGCTGTGAAAGAAATAATTGATCAAGATTTGCACAGCTATTGTTATTTTGGCTCCACTGCAAAAGAAACTGGAAATTATGACAGCTTCTGGAGATGGACCTGCCTTGGTTCCCATGATTGCTTCAAATCCCATACTTTAAATATGAATGTAAACAGTGAACAAAACCATTTATTTCCATCAGCTTTTCAGCAATGGAAACGTTGACTTTCACCAGATCACAAAGCACCTTTATTAATCTGCATGTGGAAAGACGGGCCAAAAGGTGTGCTTGCTTGTATCAGGGGACTAGGAAAAGCTATAGAGCTGGCTGGCACAGCATATACAATAAATTTATCCCTTGGAAAAATCACATAGTTTGTCAACAGTATGCGCACAGCATGTAAAATGAAACATGTAAGAAATACTTATCTTGCATTACACTAACTTGGTTTCCATAATAAAGGAAAGGTTGCTGCAGCAAAGAGAACACATTTGCTTAGCTTTTAAGCTATGATGGCAGGACGCCTGCTGAGTGAGTTTCATTAAAGCCAGCCATACAAAGTCAAGCCTATTTTCAAGAGTAAGGAGCAGTGTCTGAACCCTTGCGTTTTCTTTCTTTAGAATTAGACTTTGGATTTCACTGTCTTTTTGGAGAGTACAAATTACTCCTGCTAAGAAGCAGAATATTTTCCAAAGAAAAGGTCATTACGGATGGTGGGAAGTTGCCATTTCTTTTGCTGGATTCAAATGTTTGGGATTTTTTTTCCCCACCCTTCTGTGTTTGCATGTTTATATTTTTCAGTTTTAATTTACTCTTCAGCTTTTTTCTGAAAGGTTACCTTCCCAGAGGTGTTACCCAGAAAGCTTCTCACAGTAAGTGATGGATGTATTTTAAGGATCTCCACACTACCTTGGCTGTAACTAAAGGGCTGGTTAAAACAGTAGGCCAGGGCATCAATCCAATGCTCAAAGCGGTCATCTGCCTTGTTTTCAAGTGTAATATCCTTGGCCTTATAAGAATTTCCAGTAAAAACAAGAAAGAAGAGGGAGGGTAAAGACAGGCGAGTCAAGCGACCTAGCCCCAAATCGTTTCAAGCTGGACAAACCTACGACACATTAAATCCCAACTCGGTCGAGATGCTGCAGACTGCCAAACACGGGTACGTCAGCACGTAAGTGAGTGATCGCTCTGGTAGCCCTTGCACAGCAAAAACCACCGCGGGCAGCTGCACACGCAGCAATTTCACGGGAGGCAGCGACAGCTCCTTCCAAGATGGATTGTTCTTACGACATCTTGATTTCCTCACTACACGGTCTGCAAATCCGGCCGGTTTCCCAGCAGATCTGGTGCAGGTGTCAAGTCTCTTTAGCCAGCGCGTGGCAGATACCTGCACTCCACGCCAGCCTGCCTCTGGTTGCTCCTGCAGACCTCGAGAGGAGCCCCGACATCGCTCTGCTGTGCAACAGCCTCGCGTCGGCTTGAGAGCCAGAACTACGTGCCGAGTCAAGAGCTGTGCTGTGGCCTTCCAGGCCACTTCCCAGGGACGCGTGGGAGGAGGAGGAGGATGTCTCTCACTGGGAGGGAAAGAGGAATCCCGCGTAAGTGGCACGACAGGAATAAGACTCCCTGCAGAAGCTATCACCTCAAGCCAGGCAATCACCCATTTAAAAATTTGGGTGATACAGGAGTCTGCCTAGCCTGAAACCCCAGATACAGGAGTTCACCTGCTTTTAAAACATATTTCCATTCTCCTGATTAATTTCTTCAGGCTCTCCTTCCTATACTCCAGCTTTTCAGACACCAGAGCACTTTATGTAGGTTAAGTCAAGCGTCTTCAGGCCTGAAGCAACTATGAGCAACTGCATCTTGAGATCAGGACATTTTGATTTCTAATTCTTTCTTCAGGTACAGCACAATTCCCTTTTCTACATGCTGCGGTATATAAATCTGCATAATTCCTGAATCTGAAATAGGGTTTCATGCGTTCCTGTACTGTACCTTGTACTGTAATACGTCTTGTATAACCATTCCTACAGACATGATGGCAGAATTGTTACGATCCACTGCTCCTTTTCAAAAATACGACTTCAATAATAAACGAGTCAAAGCTAACTTCTCCTTGTTCTTCTCACTCTAAGCACGACAACCTCACTCTTCTCAGTGAGCTTTTATATACCTGCACCTCACAGAATGCATTGCTACATCTGGATGTTTTCACAGCAGTGCAGTATTGACCATACCTGTAATCTGTCCCCCCCCAATCTGTCCTTAACTCTAGGTTTGATGTGCTTTGTATTACAGCACATCAAAATGATCAGCTGCAGTTCACACTTTGGTAGGTACGTACACACGCATACAGAGCTGGATAGGGTTTACATTGCGTGCATCGAGACTGACTTCCCGCGGCTTTAGCGGAAATGAGAAGCAGAATGAAAAGGTGTACGTTTCGTTAGAAGAACTGAGGCACAGAAACATTAACTATTCCACCCAAATTCAGAAACATCATCTGGGTAAAAGGCAGGAAAGGAATGTTTTCATCTTGAATCTCAGTCTAGATCACAAATCCAGATCTCTGTAAGTACTGTGGACGCACTGCAAAAGATGCTAGAAGAACACAGGTCAACCAATCTGCAACAGATACCTACAGCGTTGCTTCATAACACGGCTAGGAGTCATTGCTGGGGAGGGAAGAAGTTTTCATCAAGTAACCCACAAAAAAAAAAATAGAAATACAATTGCTAGACATGCATCATTTTGCCTCATCAAATCCATGCCATTAATGCAATCTATCACAGATAAAGCGAATTACATAATTTAAAAATCTCATTATGAACAGCTTGCCAGTTACATACAAAATGCACCTACTTATGTTTCTATAAACTCACTGCAGAAAACAAACCTACTCAACTTAAAAACCAGCTCAGCTTCCCCACTTGTCCCCACACAAAACCCAGTCTCAGGCTAACAATTACTGGCAGCAGACAAAATGAAGTATGATTAAACAGCTCGGTATTTTTCTTTAAAGATTCCTGAAAAACCCTGATGTTCTCACAGTAAAGAGCTGCCATTCACAACTGCCTGCTAAAAAATAAAACCAAAATAAGCGATTTGAAAAGATAATGGAATTTAAAGGAAAAAGAAAAGTAGGTTCAGTTTGTGGTTAAAATTACTCCCCCAGCCCCAAAACACACTATAACGCAATCAGTGGAGTTTTGGCACGTGCTAAATACCTTTTTTAGATAATGCAAGCAAAATAAACCACAGTAAATTAGATGAATAAGTACCATTCTGCGCGGCTGGCACAGAAGTAGTCGATGCATTTAGGGGAAGGGCTGAGAAGCCTTTGCGCCAACGGCAGCCCACAAAGCCTCCTTTGGAGCTACTGTGGGGCTATCGCAGTTCTTCCCCTGCATCCCTGTCAGCCTGACATCTCCAGCACAAAGGACCGAAATTTTCCTATAAAATTGTTACACACATTTTTACACATAGGTAAATTAAAACTCTCCTTAATCTTGCTTCAGGCAAATTATTGGGTCAGCTTCAACATATAGCACTGCATAAAACAACCTGTATCATGCTCTTCACTCATGTACAGTAGAAAACACAGGGATATTTTAAGCAAAAACGGTCTTGGCAGTTCCTTGTAAACCCTTCATTTCCTCTACCGCAACAACAAATTGCTGCCCAGAGCTAATGCAGTCCAAAGTAAGCATGTGTTCATATTTGCTTTAAAATATTCATGTATCAAATTAGATTTTGAATTTCACATGGCTTTGCCTCGCTTCCATCAGTTCTAATTACTGATTTATTTTTGGTACCAACAGCTTATATTTATACAGCACACTCAATCACAAATTCTTCAAAGCAATCTGATAAAGAGATCTCTCGCCCACCACTACAATATAGACCCCGTTGGGACTGAACTTCATTCTGGGCCAATAGTGTTACAATTTTACAGAGAGATGAGAAACTTGGGTAAAATCTTATGGGGACAATTTAAATAGACAGTACAGTTATCACAGCAGGATATTTTTTGCCAGGCGATTGAGGTTAACACGCCTAACTCCTGCCAAAGAGCCATAGAACATTTAATGGCAGGAAGTCATCTCAGTTATAACCCAGCAATTTTATAGTATAAATGATGTAATAAAATTTAACATAGGATATTCAGCATGCATCTAACTTTTAAAAGTATGAACTGCTGACTTTATACAGTATTAATATTTGCATGTGCATGCGCGTTCACTGACTTTACATCTGCTTCCATTTTAAAAATAAATCCATAAAGTCTATTTAATCTGGTCAGAGTTATCAAGGATAAAAGAGCACAGATAATTTGAATAATATGAATGCTAGAATTTGGTTGTAGCACCTCATGTAAATGACTCAGCAGCCATTAAAACAATCTCTTTTATTCCCAACTACAGCTTTATCAGAAATGCAAAGTGATAAAGCTGAGGAACTTTGTAGATGTATTATGTTTACAGTCAAATCATTAACCTACATCTAATTCATATGAAATGTAGGTAAACAGTATTGAGGAAAGTAGTGCCACACCATTTCTCCCTTATAATTTAAGACAGCAAATCAGGATGGAAAGGGGAAGAGACTACTGAAATGTTATGCTCAGCCTTCTGCTTCTTACAAGCTAGGTGGATTTAAGCACGACGTTTCTCTGTTACCATGTAATACTCATATTACTAATTTGTCCTCCACCTTTTCACCCTCAGTCTCATAAATCATGCAAAAAGTCCACCTAACATAGACTCTTACTTTCAGAGAAAAATATAGCAATAGTGAAGGGATCAGAAACTGCATCACTCCACACATACGTAGTCAGCAGCATCTTCATAAGCTTATCAAATAATAAAAAAAACCCAAACAAAACCAAAACAACCCCCCCACCACCAAAACCCACAACAACAAATCCCCACTCATCTTAACCCCTCAAAGCTGTCACATCCACACAGTATATTTGATTATAAATGGCACAGATATGATATTGCACACAGAATTCCAAGAGCCATACAAACCTTATATACTAAGTACATTTTAAAAAGCATAAAATCTACTACTTAAGCTAACTCGAGATGGTTGAGGTGGCTGCATGGCACTGAAAAGCTAGGAAATGAGTTTTATTTCCATGAGACAGCTGGTGCTGAGTATCTGGGAAGCAAAAGCTGTCAAATCCAACATTAGGTGTAAACCAGACAAATCCAACAGACTTAGACCCGTCACACCGTCTGACTCCTCTACAGGCAATTACAAGACCTAAAATTCCCAAAATAAAAGGAAATATTTATCTGTAACTCATTCTTTCAATACAGGTTGCTGAAGTAATGCAATAATTTCTTCTAAAAGAGCCAAGAAACACACCTAATGGATTTGTGTTTAATTTAAAGTCCATTTTTGGGCGCGTAAGTGATTTTCCCAACCTAAGGAGGTGACGTACAGCCAAGCAGTGCACAAATTCTCTCCTCTGACTGCCCATTGGCTTTCCTGATAAGGAAATTAATAACAAGAGAATACGAATACAAGCTCAAGCCTCCTCCATTTCTTTGTGTCTAAAGACTTCTGTGTTGCGCATCGTTTCCTCCCACGTTTCCTTCCTTTTCCTTGCTCCCTAAGGGTCAGAGGCAGCAACCACTTTCTCATTTCAGTGAACTGGCAGAACCAGCCACTCTTCCCGTCACCGGCCCTACCAAACCTTGCCATCACCTGCCAGAACGTGCAGAACATATGTCAGATAGCAATACAGCTACCTACTCCCGGCATACCTGACAGTAATTGATGTTTGTTGTAACACAGTCTTGTTCCAATTTGCTGTTTCCAATCAGCAGCCCTCTTCTGTTAATTGAGATTAAAACCATGGCTAGATACTAGTTGTAAATGTTGCATCGAAGCAAGATTTAGCATTGTGACATGAAAAAGTTAAGACGCGTCAAAAGCGAAGCGGATGACAATTCCTGTGTCTGTGTTTTCTCTGCAGGATCGCGCTTTACTGGAAAGGAAGGGCTGCGCGTTGGTGAGCACCGTCTCCTTTCTTCGATCCACTTCTCCTGCCCCACTAACCACCACCTCCCGCTTGCAGCCGCCCTCATGTCTTACAAGGCCCTTTTTCACCAAAATAAGCTGTTGCCCCGCTCATCGCAAAGACTGCAGCTGAGCGAGTTTTGGGGAGAAACCCTCATTTTCTATCTAAAGGCAACACCACATTCCTGCTGATTCCTGCAGCCCCAGACTGAAGCGCGCTCGGGACCGTCGCAAACTGCGGAGAAAATCGTTGACAAATACTAACAAGCCTTAACTCAGCAGATGCAGACTTTCAACTTCAAACCTGTTCTCCAGAGTGCTACTTTTTCTCAGGGAGTGCTGGCATTTCATTGGGACAACTTTGTCACCAGGGGGAAAGGGAGGGGAGAAATAGATGAATCTTTCTTCATCCCCTTGTTCTGGGAAATGGCTCGGACATTTTAGATGAAGCTTCAAAATAAGCAAGCAATAGTAATCAACCTGAAGTAGCCAAACAGTCTAGAAAATGTTTGCTCGCTTGGCATCGTTTTGTAAACAACACCTTAAAAATGGGAAGCACCATATACCTAACCAGGGTGAAAGTAGAATTACCAACGTAAGAAAAGGAATTAGAATCTGACACTAATCTGGTAATATTCACCAACCAGCAGCTCCAAAAAGGAGCTCTGTTAAGGTTACTATTAGAAATTGAAGTCACCCCCAAGAGGGGTGAAACAGGGATGAGAAGGTGGGGTTCCCCCCCCTCAGAAACTTCAATAGCTCTTCTGAAGAGAACCAACATTCAACTTGATAAAGGCCTGTGGGTATTCATGTAATTCTCTCATTAAGTGGATTTAGAGCTTAAAGCCAGATGGGACCATTCGATCATTCAATGCAACCTGTGCACAGATCATTAAGTTTCTCCTACTTATCCATAAAGTGAGCCAAATAATTCACGTTTGGCTAAAAGGTAACATTCAGAAAGGTATCGTTATTGATTTGAAAACACTGAAAAGTGAAAAATGTAAAGCATCTCTTCATCAGTTGTTTCAGTATTATCTTTGTGGTTAACCAATAATAAAAAAGCTTTTGCAGATCCAATGTTTAAAATTCATTTCCATCCTTCCTTTTACGTATATCCTTCCTAAGGAGAAGCCCCACGCATTGCCTGGAAACTTCTCCCTCGGTGTCGTCTGACCTGCCTGGGCCTCCCCCTGCGCTGAAATGAAAGCAAGCAGGGGCCTCCTCCGAAGTCGTTTCTTCAGCTCAGCTTTTTTGCCGCTTGCCTTCTCCAACGTCCCTTGGAAACCGGACAGGCAGCGTGTGCTCCGTGCCAGCCTCGCCAGCGACCTGGACGAGATGTACTGGCAGACCAGATGATGGGCGATTTCCCTCATCCTTATTAGTCACAGCAGCAGCCATCTCCCAGCCTCCTCTGACAATTCCCCCCTCGGTACCCGTGGGGATTACGCTTTCAACCCACAGGACTGCGCTGACAGCTTGCGTTTAATTGCCGGTTCGCCGTGATCCTCGTCTAGGGCCAATTAGAAACTTATGTCCGCAGTTCTGATGTTTGCATGTCAGGACAGGATGATTTATTCGCTCTCCGAAACGCCGTAGGGCTAGCTGGTTCTGACAGCATTTCTGTTACGAGAAGATAATTCGGTGCTTGAGGACAGGGCCCTCCAGACCGTACTGGGAGAGCGTCTGAGCGGGCACCTGAACCTCAGCCATCCCCGTCCCTCAGGAGATCCTTAAGCTTTGGGCAACAGAACCCGTCTGTCTCTTACTCTGGCTGAGTAAATATTTGGTTTTTCCTAAGTAGTAACGGTCCAGATTGGCGAGAGAAGGCTAAGGCACGAGACTACGGTTCAGAGGAGGCAGAGCTGGGAAGTGAAGCTGGGTGACCTACCAGAAAGGCTGCACAAAGTAGAGCCCCCTCTCAGTTTTCGAATGACGTTCTGGAAATCCTTAGCTCTGTTCTAATGAGCAATGAACAAAATATAAATTGTAATAATTTTTTGTTAGGTAAATAAATTACATTCTGACCATGCTTGTAGCCAAATTCTTATCTGGATTCTCTTTTGGGGGACTTCCCAAATCTGAATTTATTATTTCACTCCCTTTCAGATTACATCTATCCTATATTCTACACTATAAAGCAAAGAAGCCCTATTTATATTAATGTATGCATTCTAATGATGTGATTCAACTACCTTAAACACAAAATAAAATAAAAGTATTCCGAAACATTACAACTTAAATAAGAAAAATATCAATGTTCCACTTGATATGTTTCTAAAACAGCAAACCATTATACAGTATACATGGTTAACTGTTTCTGCTTTTAGAAAATAGAGTAATTTCTACTTTGTAACTGCACTGTGAACAGCAATAATAGATGTTGTAGTATCAGTGCATGCTATATTATTTTAGCAATGCAATTCAATCTCATAAACTAGAGGCACAGTGGCTTACAAGCAATGCTAAATTATTTAAATCATCACTGAAATTTC
>JANZLQ010000061.1:13399337-13414412 GCA_026212715.1 Elanus axillaris | reverse complement strand
CCCAATCAGCTCTTGGCAAGGATGGCTGAGGAAACTCATAATCTGATCATAGCCCCTGTGAATTATGATTGCCCCTGCAATTAGCCATAAAGACAGATTGCTTCCTTCTCATAAAGACTTATTCCATGCAACATAACAAATTAGATCACTGCATAGGTCTAGCCATGCACAGAGAAAGAACAACTTAATAAAGACTGATAAATAGGGTAGGAAACAAGCTAGTGTTTACTAGCAAACACTAGTAATGACAGGACGTAAATCATTATTTTTGCTCTTAAAGCAAAAGTTGAAATACTTATAGATTAAGTCACTAACAAAATTCTGTCATTTAGGGAGATCTTTTATCTCTGTTTCTCAAGGAGGTTCAAAAGAATTTGGTTTTATTTAATATAAAATCAGAATCCAGTACCTGTGGTTTGCTTGTGGCATAGCATAACACAGGGACAACCACAAAACAGAATTCTAAATGTAGAGACCGCATTGCTATCCAGGAAAGAAAAATATTATCCCTTTAGCATCTGGTGCAGCACAAAGCCATTATAATGCAATTAGGTAGAGTAAGGACCAGCTGCTAAGAAACTAAAATTAAAAGAGGAAGACTTTGGTAACAGAATTCTTTCAAAGCATTTCTCTTACAAAGTGTTTACATTTTGCTCTGCTCAGGACACTGATCTGGGTTAAGCTTCAAAGATTCAACATAATACAGATCAATGATGTCTGCCCTTGCACAGAAAGATTAACTACACACTGCCACACACTCAGTCAGTATTCTTTACACTCAGATGAAATCTAAATTTGCTACCTGTGCAAAGTGGCCATAGTAGGCAATCATGGAATTTGAAAAATAATTTGTAATTATTTATCCTTTCTTCCCCAGCTCTGGAAAATTTTGCTTCAAAATTTGTCTGGGGCTCAAATGTCACTGACTTTTTTTTTAAAAAAAAAAAACAAGGAGGCAAGCCCAATTAATAAGCATGACAGCATCAGACGAAAATTTAGCCAGAGATATTTGATTTTCAGACTGAATTTTCTATCACAATTTTCTTTCACTGAGTCCAGGAACAGATCCAATTCCTAAAAAGACATTTCTTGCTCTAAGAATTTGCATTCATCAAAAAACCTCAAAGTGCTATTTCAACAAAAAAGTACTGTGCAATGTTAAAGTCTTAATACGAACTCCATAGCTAGAACCACAGAACAGCTGAGGCTGGAAGGGACCTCCTGAGGGCTCTTTGTCCAAGTTCCACAGCCAGAGGAGGGTCAGCGGGAGCAGGCTGTTCACCACCACGTTCAATTGGGTTTTGACCATCTCCAACGATAACGACCCCACAATGTCTCTGCACAAGCCATTCCAGTGACCGACCACTGAGAACAAGTTTACCTTATACCTGACCTGAATTTCCCTTCTTCCAACTCACATCCCTTGCCTCTTGTCCTATTGCCATGCACCTCTAAGAAGCATCTGTCTCTCTCTTCTCTACAAACCTCTTGCCCGGCAGTTGTAGATGGCCATCCCTCTCGCCCAACCTTATTCTGGAAGGTGAACCAACCCAGTTCCTCCATGCCATGTGCTCCAGTCCCCGACCATCCTGCAGCCCTGCTCTGGACTTGATCCAGTACTTCTGGGTCTGTGGGGGATCCCAAAAGCAGAGACTGGACTCCAGGTAGCTGTCAGGAGAGCTGACCCAAGACGAGTCATCACTTTCTGATGGGGTGCTGCTGATGATCCCTTTACATGACATGGTTTTGGCATGCTACTAAAACTCTAGAAGTTGTATTCATTTTTCTTCTTAAATCTGTCGATAAATTCTGGTTTTCTTAATTTTCAAAGAATGGTGGGAAAAAAAAAAGCTTTTAACCAAAAAATGTTTTACCTTTTTTAAAAATACTCCTGACTGCTTCTACAAAACACATCAGATAACTTGACAACTCTTAGTACAAATCACCAGAACATCTACTATGCTGTTAAGGGAAGGTGGAACTTACTAATGCCCATCCTTCAGAAGTATTTCAATAATTCAAATGATCACAACAGGGGGTTTACCACAAATGGCATTTCTCTCCTTGATTCCTTTTGCTATACAGCAAAAATGGGAATCAATTGTATAAATCCAGCTGAAACAGAAAACAAGCTAGTAATCTAGACAGATTCAGTTGTTTGAACCTGAAGAGCTTGCTCAGAATTTCCCAGGATTAAATTTGAAGTTACATCACTCCAGTACAAAATGTTACAGGATTTTGCTGGCTGCACTTCATAAATAGTTAAGAATTTATATGTAAATGTTCCAAAGACTGTGGTGTCACACTACTGCAAACATACCCCATAGTGATCTTAGTGACATCTTTGAGGATATTGTTCCTTGGATCTCCTTTCATCACAGACTTCTGTTGACACATCTACAGCTAAGTGCAATGCAGCATACTAACAAGGTTTGAATTAGTTATGCAGTAAAGCTCTCCGAGATTGTGGAAATTTCATCAAGATGATAAAATATGACTTCAGTAAGTTGGGGAACTCGCTGCTCAGAAAAATCAGCCCTCTAGGCAAAGGAAAAGCTACAAAAAATAACTTGAGATGGCTGCAAAGTCTTCAATTCTCTGTGAGAGCTGTGCAAGCGGACTCAAAAGGTTCTCAGAAGTACAACCGAGATTTAGTTTCCCCTTTCCAAAGGTGAAGGATAAAGTAATTTATTTTCTTCTCTTCTCATCACTTACACAAAATTTAATATTGCTGCTGGAGAAGTCCCAACATCAGAGGCGCAGTAAGTTTTGTGGCCAGTAGTGGAAAAACTGGGAGGACTCAAATGACTCCAGGGGATTTCTGGGCTGTCCTCAGTCTGCCACAGCCACGCTCACCCCTCCAATTCAACCGGGCCAGGTACCGAAGGCCCGTCCCAAACCAGGGAGCGGAGCGATGAGGGCAGGACTCGTCGCTAACAGGGCAATCCAGTTCGCAGATGCCAGAGCAGCTGCCTGGAGCTTGCTTGGGTCCTGGGCTGAAGAAAAAGTCAGCGGAGATCACAGTCTGATTAGTGGCAGTAGGCAAAGACTAATTTAACAAGGAATTTATCAGATTAGTATTTTTGCTTCAAGCTTTGAATCTAGAAGAGCCAATGAATACACAATAGGCAGTGCGTAGGTCAAGGGCAAAAGCACGGTATCTGAATTATCTGGATCATTTAGAAAGACAGGAATTCTAACCATGGGTGCGCTGCCAGTCACCGGTGACCAGGGCTGGGGGGCACATCCTACCTCCAGTCATTACCAATACTCCTGTCTACAGGTGACACTTCATTAATCACACCAACAAACAAATTCATACTGTCTTCCCTATGTATGTGTGCCTTCAGTCTTTTCCAGACCACAGTGAATTCTACCAAGGAGCATTTTGCTTAATTCTCATGATTTCTGAATGTCTCGGGACATCCTCAGATTAATAAAAAAAATTTAAAAAAATGCTAACAGCCATGGGCTGTTATCTCTTCATTGGCATACACATCTTTTCTTCTTATTTTGTTTCATTCAGGAAGAATGTAGAAAATATATAAACAAAATTAGCTGATATTATAAATGTAGAGATTAACCCAGAAACCTGCCTCTAAACATAGCATCCTGTGACCTAGCGCTACCTTCTCAGAACAAAATCCTGAATGAACAGAGCGGCTTTACATTTGTGTTCTCAAAATCAACAGGTTTTGGCAGACCAATGGAAAAAAATACTGAGAACAAAGGCTTTTTTAAATGAAGAATAGCATACTTCTAGACTCTATCTTGCAGTACTTTAACAAGAAATCTTCCAATGACCATGGTTTTTAGCAATGAAAAGAAAGAAACATCTCAAAACGATGGCATTGCTATAGCACAATTACGTAAAGTCTTCAAGCAGACCATTTGTGAAGGAGAAGCATGTCTTTATTTAGGGGCACAATGGCAAAGATTAGTAAAAATTAATGAGTAAATTGGGAAAAAAGCACCATATAAAATAAAATAATCTCATCAAACAAACAAATGAATCTTACATGCTTGAGCTTGTCAGCAGAAGATTCAGAACCAGCTTGCCTTGTTATGACCCTGGAAAACCATATACTCGTTTTACATGTTAGAGTCAAGTTTTCATAGCCTACCGTATCCTCATCAGTTTACCTGAACCAGGATTTTGAGACAGCTATTATTTTTTAAATTATGTTGTATTATTCATACTGTTTTCACTTCATATTAGCACTTCGAGGGCTTGGTGTCTACTGATCTAGACAACACAAAAAAAGCAGAAATAACAGCCTCTGCCTGAAGCATTTATATTTTAAATACTGTACAAAACAGAACTTGTGCCTTTATTCACTATTATGGTATAAAACTGGCATGATGGCAATTTGTCTGAACAATCTCTGTCAAAAAAGTTAGAGAAGCTATCGGTTTGGTTTTGAAGTTTCTTGTCCTTTCTGTTCTTTCTATCACATGGAGATAGAGAAATCTATCTCCAATTATTTATTTTGATAATTTTATTGTACATTTGCCTCAAGAAACTTGTTTACTCGCCCTTATCCCATAACTTCCTCTGAAACAGGCAGACAACGATACTCCCCTGAATCCATAAGGCTGATTAAGTTTTATCTGCAAGAAATAAAATACTGTAGAAAGCTTCCTTCTTTCCCTTGACCAAGAGTCAAGTCTTAAACCCAATCCATGACCAGCATTAGTCCCTATGCTGTTAAATAGGCCATAAAAGAACACTTTTTTAAAAGAAAAAAAAAAACAACAGAAGCAAATTTCTTTAATATATTTCTGTACACACAGAAAATCTGTTTTGAGAGGGAGGAAAAAAAAGTACTGAGAAATATCCTTGACTATCTCTGTTACTCTTTAATGATAAAAAGAGAGCTCAACCTTTTTATTATAATCTTTAAGAAGCTAGTTCAGTAGCAACATGATAGCCTTTCAGCCAAGCTTTGCACTGAACATGCTTGTCCTTATGACCTGACTATCTGAATTGATGTTTTCTAACATCCAATGTAATATTTGCTTTAAAATTGAGTTTCATGGGAGCATCCTCCTTTGGCAGATGAGGATTAGACTGCAAAACCCACAGCATTTTCCCCTGAAACTCTGCTTGCATCTGACATCACTACACTTAGCTGTTACACAAACTGAAGTCAAACATCTTTGAATACTTGCAACAAATTCCCTTTCATTTGGTAGAAATAGTTATTCCTGTGATGAGTATTAAAAGGGATGCTCTCCATCTGCCAGAAAATGTGGTTGCTGAACACATCAAGTATCTGACAAAAACGCAGGGCTGAATTGTGAGCAAAGCTGACCAGTACATTTGAGAATTACACGTTTATGATTATTTAAATACTGATTGCTTAAGATGGGCTTAACAAAATTTACGTACAGTAGATATTTTCATAAGTTCTGCACTCTGTTTGGAGAACAGTAAGCAGAAAAGTCCATATAACTTTTTTTTTTAAATTACCTCGCAGGGCTGTATACTTAAGACTTATCTTGTTCAGTGTTACACATAGGATGTATGTGGGGTGCTTAAGAGTATATTTTTACAGAAGACTGTTAGATATTTTAGTTAGAATCTAATACTGCCCTTAATCCCAATGCTTTCAGTATGTTCACAAGGCTTAACTTCAGGCAGAAAAAATTGGTCCTAATGTCTAACGAGTGCTAAATTAAGAACCTTTTATGTATACAACACTGACCAATGTACAAGAGTCAGCACAGACTGAAGACACTGAAAGCCCCGACGTCTGCCCTTTTTCTTCGTGAATTCTCATGTAAAAAGGAAAAGAGACCAGAGGATGCTGCTACTGTAAGAGAAAAAAATTCACAAGCCAAGCTGACAAATGGCGTAAGAGAAGACTACCCTGAGGGATAGGAAGTAAATAAAATCAGAAATATCATTATGAAAGATACAATCCTATAAAATACATTCAAATATTTTAAGATATTTCGGGCAGTTGCAGGTTTCTGTAGATTCCCCAGACTGACTTCAGCTGACCCTCCCATACACATAGAACACCATTAACTTTAGAATTTCTAATGATGGTTCTTTGCTAATTTAAACGCTCTCTCCAAAGTATGTTTCACTGACCAGAGTTAAGAAACTGTATGTAAATTCAAGGACTGATTTGTATTTTCTGTATCTACTTACAGAAGCATGTTTTAATTAGATAACAACACCTTAAAGTTATTCTCACAAAGGTTCTAGTAAATAAAACAAGGCTTCCCTCACTATCCAAACTCAAGCATTTAAGTTGGGAGACTAATCTGCTAAGGCACAGGCAGTTGTGGAAACAAGACACCAATGTTGCTTTCTTGCTTGGACTTGCTTGCTGAAAGACCTTATTGCTCTCTATTGCCTAGATATTTGAGCCTAGTAAGTCTTCGCAGGTAATTCAGCAGGCTACGTTACACAGCAATTGTTAAGCAAAGCAAATATTCCCCCCCCAGTATATTCCCATGATTTTTTTTCTTGTTGTACCCTTCGAACACAATTTGCATTCTACAATCAATAAGCAATTACTTTTTATTTGAAAAGCATAAACTCTTTATTCATTCATTGTTGAAAAGGAACCAAGAGCCCAATCAAAGACCATTCAACTACATGGAAAAATTCTCCAACTTTTTTTTTTTTTAAATATCCAATTTCCCTTCTGGATGTTTATAACTGGCTACATACCCACAGTTCTAAAAGGAGAATGAACAACTATGTTAAGCCAGTTAATGGTTGCTATGAAAATGTTCACATGGGAAGACAGCCTCCCCTGCAAGCCAAAAAGAAAAAGAAAAGAAAAAAAAAAAAGAATCCATGACTTCTTAAACTATCCATTTTACTGATGTTGAATAAATAGCGCATGGTTTTCTGTTGCTTTTGCAGAGATGCCAGGCAGTTGCACTATCTTTGATCTATTTCTGTTCAAGTTATAGAGAAGTGTCTGAAACCATGATAATGTGCACTATTGATCCAGTAATAGTAGTAGATTATATAGCAAGATATATCTTATTTTATTGGCTAAAAATAGGGTTTATGCAGACAGGATGTTCTGGAGAACAGCACAGAGCATGGGATGCTCTCACTGTTAAAAGCTGATTTATTTTTTTATGGTATTTATGAGCCTCTGATTCAATTTGCCGTTTACTCATTTGATATATCACTCCTCACGAAAGTTCTGTATGGAAGTAAGATAATCATGTTATATTGTGCTGCAAAACAGTCGGATTTTGTTTTCAAATATAAATAGTTTTTTGAACTGAAAATATTTGTTCTGTTTACGAGCTGCTTTTTAAAGCCCGTAAGATCCTACAGTCAAATCTGAAAGTTAATATCACAGAGAAGGACACACACTCACCTACCCAGATGAGACTGTGTTAGCCTACTCAGATTTCTCTAATGTATCATGGTCAATGAACAAGAAGATCAACTTCATTGTCCTAACTGCATATTTTATGAACTGTGACAAGTTTGTTATAACTCATTTGCTCTAAACTTTTCTTCTGAGATTGCACAAGCACCAAGAGATAAACTCAGCAATGTCAACAAGCTCGGTGGCATAGTTCAAGCTGTGAAGGTTCAATAAATAGGTCCGTAAACATTGCAAATCAACACAGCTTTTGATGAAATGTCAAGCAAGACAGAGCTTAGCTATATTCAGCTCAGCTTGAACTCATAAACCATTAACTGGCCTCTGTAGTTTCCAGAGAAATGTGTCTTATGAATAAAACACAAATGTTGAAATAGAAATAAAAGCAAAACATTTTTTTCTTTAAGAGAGAAGATTAATAAAAACCATTTAATAACAGAAAACAGTATTTTAATCACTCCAGTAAAGATAGATTTATAAAGCCAGCCAATATGATGATGCTACAATGCTACATCCGTGTGATGGCGCAACCATTATTTCATATCTCCAAGTTAGGAAAGGATGCAAAAAATAGGAAGAGAAAATAAAATTAGTTTTGAAATACCCTGACGATAGTTCAGTTTTGAACTACTGCAAAAATCTGTGTTTTTTCCTGCCCGAGACAAAAAATATTGCTTGTTTCAGAGAAAATACATATTCACCCCCCATTTTTAGGAGGAAGAATAGAATAAAACTTGTTACAATGCATCAAGGTACCTATCCATAACGGAAGCTAGCATTAATTTTTTCACCCCCAGTGGAGCGTTGTATTACATACAGAGAGTCAAATATTCTCTCAAGCTTTATTTCCAAATAGCCTGAAAGATATGAAGTTACTTTAGCTACTTTTCAGGATCAATCCTCTGCAGACAAGTCTATGCAATTACCCTAGACTGAACGCAAGGTTGTTTTCGCCCGATGGCCCAGTTTCCAAGCTATTTCTATATCATCAGTTGAGTAATTCATTTGACCATGTCCAAATCTGTTTGCAGAGAACTTTACATCTTTCTGCTGTCTTTATAATGAGGAGCTCATTTAGTAAAACAACTAAATCCTCTTTGATCAGCTAGCATCTATTATCTACAACTGTGCAAACACTCAGTATTGTGATTTGAACACACTGCACCATCCATCAGCAGGGGGAAAAAAAAAAATAATCTGTTTAACCTAATCCAAAAGTTACTGCATGCAAATGTTTGTTTGTTTTCCCTTCCGTGTTAACACCCTGTTGATATCCTCCAACCAGTTTTGAATCAGATTCCAAAATCAAGTTCAGCAAGGCATGGCAGTCGGGCAGAAGGGAGCTGGGGCTGCGACGGGGTCAGTGCCCCCCGGGAGCCCCGTTTGCCCTGCGCTTCGGAGTCCTTTGGGAGAAACTTCCCGCAGCCCCCTCGATGCAGCCGGCTGCACCCCAGCCGGCCACTGGCATCCCACCGACCTAAATGCCATCTTTAGGGTTGTGTTGCTGCCGCTCTTCACTCTTTTGAATATTCCTGATATTCATTTACAGCCGGTACTCACCCGAGGCATCCCCAGGCATTGCCGGCACCGCAGTCTCTTGCTACCTTCGTGGGGAAGCGCTTAGTTGATTTCCCCGTGGGTACTTCTCTCTAACACATTCTCCCAAGTAGGAGAAACCTGGAGGGAGACTCATTGCCAGGCGCAGGTAACGCACGCACACAATCACCCTCCAGCTTCACGGGCACAACAAGAGCACCCTCCTCTCGGAAGCCGACGGGAGAATTACGGCCAATTTTGTTTTCTTAAACAACAGCAAGGTACTCTCCCAAGGTAGGCAGCCAGCATATGCTGCACTCCCTCCTTTCTCGCTGAAATGGTTTCTCCCTACACAGGCTCAATCTACCTGATTATGTTCTCTCCTAATCAGTAAGCTTAGTGTCCCCAGCAGAAGCAGCCCTCCTCTTCCAGCCTGGATTTCTGGAGGGCAGGCTGCGGCAGCAGCCTCCGGGGAGGCAGGGCGAGGGAGCAACATTTTGGAAACACTCCTGTTTCTGTCGGCTTTTTGTTTGAACACCGGCGTACAGCGTACGGCTCTGTGGGAGAGAGATTATTCTTCCTGCTTTTACAGTCCTAGTCAAATAGGCTTAAAGTCCCTAAGAAAAAAAAAAAAAAGCTACCTGCTTCATCAAACAGAAACCGCTTTCGTCTTCGTAGTTGTCTTTCTGTATCATTTCCCTAAAACCAGTTACATCTCTTTATTATATATGACAGTGTATTGCCATCTGCAGTATGTTCTCCCCTAATTCTAGTCAGCAAATAAAACAGAAGAGGTACTATTCCCTTCCCCTCCTTTTTTCTTTTTTAAACTAAAAGAAGAGGGGAACGATAGGTACAACACATATGACCATAACCAACTCGAACACCATCTGCTGTCTTTCAGCAAACATGCTTGCTCAAACCCCAAAAGGGTGGTTTGGTTTTCAATTATTTTTAATTATTTTTTTTTTAATAACTGGGGGAGGGGATAGGTACGGACAAAACAATTCTCCTCTTTTCTTTATATTTGTCCTGACTATTCCAGTTAACATGATTACTATATCATTAACTGTTGTTTTCCCATAAAACTCTTCTAATCCAAATTTACAGATTATATCAGAATGGATTCAAAAGTTCCTTTACTAGCTAACCGGCTAGTTTTAAAAACATTTGTTGCAAGAAAGCAGTAGGCAAAGCATTGGTCAAGAAAAGATTTACACTAGTATTTCAGCTGGACTGTAGAGCGTGTGGCCTGTCAGGCACAGGGCAGCATAAAACCAGGACAGCAAAGAGGCAGGAGATGTGGAGATAGTAAATACTTTGGACCACTCCATTCCCAGTTAGTATGGTACTGCATTTAAGCGTTGTGAAGGTCTCTAAAATCTGGGGATTTTATTAACTAAGCTAAACTGGCTTTTGTGGGCAGTATAAAACTGGGAGCAATCATAAACCTAGGAATCTCTGTAGATAAAAGATAATACTAATCAGCATTCATCTGACAGCAGACCCAATCCAGGAAAAAAAAAGAAAAAAAAAGAGTCACAAACTATATAGCAGCCTCCTAACAAAAGCAAACGTCCATTCTTTTCTATTTTCAGCACAGAATCCTGGTACAAAGATGCTTCCAAAGGAACAGACAGCCTAAATATTACTGTACAGTATGAACTTAAAGTGGCTTCTCCGACATTTACCATGGTCAACCACAACTCTTCCCTCCTCCTGCACCCTGAACTGAGTAGCATCACTGTTGCTGGAAAGGTCCAGCTACATGGTCCTGCCAACACCTCAGTAGTGTTCCTAAGTAAGAATTTCTTTCTTTCTCAAGATTTACTTTTCTTCCAAAACCATGTAATGCAAATATTAAGTACAAAGGGTTATTTAATGATAACAGCTAATCCACTAGGTAAATGCAGCAAACCGTCAGATTTAGCAGTTACATTCTTTTTTAAAGAACAAAAAATAGAAGTTAAAAACTAATAGAAAAAAAAGAAGCAGACATCTAGAAAGCCAGATTAAAAAAAAAAAAAGCAGCCAAACCCCCAAAACTATGCAGGCATTGATTTCACATGATGGAGATAGCATGCCAGATACGTCACCTTTTGTGCCACCCTAAACTAAAGAATGTTCAGAAAGATACATTCTTCCCCTACGGAGCAGGGTATATTTTCTATAACCCACTCTGCCTTTCACAGTGGAACTGCCACACAGAGTTGAAAGGCAGCAGCATATATACTATATGTATTCATAAATGGGTCTGTTCAAGTTACTAAACTTTTTTCCACTTCAGCTGCAAGTAAATAAAAGTATAATAAATTCAGCTAGGCTCCAGCTTGAACTTAACTTTTCTGTGCTTTGTTTTTGCTATCCAAAGAAACATACTCAGCCTCTCTTCATTCGCTGTAACAATCCATTCCACTGAAACTAAAGGTCATTTCATTTCCTATTCAGAGTGGTACTCTAAAGACTTGGCATCTTTTAGGACAACAGCCTAGAAGGATATGTGAAAGTGGCTTTCAGTTAAACCTGTCAGATTAAGCCATTTTAACTACTCAGTCACGGAAAGAAAGTCAGCAGCTAAAACTTTTTTTATTGAATGTACAAGATAGAGCATCCAGGCCCGTTCTCTGCGCCATTTACAGCGTGGGCAATGCCGGAATGCCTACAGCAGGGCTACGCACATCTCACAGCAGAGCAGCGAGCTGCCGCGCTTCTGGAAGGCTCCCAGATGCAATTTCAAGCTTCCTTCTTTCTTTTTCACCTGTTTTCCAAACAAAATTCAGCTGAAACTGTGCATGACTGAACATGTATATGATGGCAAGCTTATTCCAGCACTAGCACAGCACAGAACAAGGTTAGTAAGCAATTACAAATAGGGATGCTATGATAATCTCCGTATGATACAGCTATTTAGTCTTTGTAACTCTTATAACATGGAGACCTGTCACATCCATGTCTTGGAGAAACAAGTACTGTAGAAAAAGCAGACTAGACACAGTGTCTATTCCCAAGACCTTCAAAACTTTGACAAATTTGGCATAAGCATGAAAAATAGGCAAGACATAAAATACAAGAAAAGAGTTAACCCGCTCAGTGACATAAATTAGTAATTTGCAATGAAGTTATAGTTAGGGAGTATAAAGGAGTTTAGCACAAGCCAAAGCATGTTGCTCAATTCCTTAATTTCAGTTGGGAAGAAGGAATAGCAATTTTCAATGCAATCTACTTCTCCTTACAGAAATTGTTTCCCATCACTGAGAAAGGGCAGATGTGCACTGCCAAGGGCAGTTGCATCCATCTTTACTCCGTATATCTGCACCACAGGAACGCAAGGGCAAGCCTTATCTAGCAAAGAGTTTGCTAAAATACTAATTTCACAGAAGTGGTTACTTTTCATCATTTATATTTGGCATTTATCAAAAGCTTTTCTGTTCTTTTTTTCCTAAGCTCCAGAAGGGGGGTACATTTGCTTATAGGTACAGTCTGGTTCAGGATCAGTAGCTGATGTAAACAGAAATACCCCTAAATGTTTAAGCACCGCTGCTTAGGTTCCCTTATACAGAGGCAAAGCTATTGCTATTCAAAAATCAAGTGCTTTCTGTGAAAGGAGGGAATTTCTTTTTAAGGAAGGGTTGCAATCAATAAACAATCTGGACTAATGGCAAGAGGGTCCAGGACTGGTTTTTCTGGTCACGTCCACAGAACCATAAAACTTCTGTCACGTACAACCCTTCACATCATGCATGAAATATAATCGCAAATCATCTGATGCGAAAGCAAGTCTAAAATCACATACCAGAGTTTAGTTTTGGACTTCTCCTCCCCACGGGACTCATAGGTTTGCAGAGCCGTACCTTACGGACACCAACTCTTGTTCTCTGCCCTCCATCCACCTCGTGGGCTGGAAGAGCTTCCCAGAGCACTCAAGGACCATCTCTCCCACCCTACCCAAATGTCTTTGCACCTTGCCATGCCTGCCACAGCGTTTTCCTTCCTCCCACAGCGCTGAAGCTTCTCGGCTTCCCACTCCCAAGCAGGGGTTGACTTGGGGAAGGAGGGTGTTATATGGGGCCCCTGTGCCATATAACCACTGAGGAACTGGATGCTGTTATAGGGAAGTCAGCCACTGAAAAACAAAAACCACATAGGTAGCTTGGTAGCAGAGCAGAGATCTTGTTTATCTTTGTCTCCCTAAGAAATGTGGAACACGGGAGAGAAACTCGCACGGGTTTGCAAGAAAAAACAGAGTTTTTACAGAGAGTAAAAGTAGTCCTTACAAACTGCTTGGGAGAAGGAGCCTTCTACAAGGAAACTGGTTATTTTCTTCTATAATTGAGAGCTGTTACTGCTGAACGAGCTTTATACAGAGAGATACACATTTCCTCAGGCTGAAGTGATTTTTGATAATCTGGGATTAGAAAAAGAATAGCTAGAGCAGAGGCAAAAAAACCCCCAAACAAACAAACCAAGAAGCACAAAGGCTTTCAGAAAGAACAAATGGATAAAATCACAGGCAAAATCCTGATTCTCCTGAGGTCAAAGGCAAGGCTCCACTGGAAATTGATTTTGCTTCAAGATCAAAAGTCAACACCTGCTCTATTTAGTGTCACATTATGGAGGAAGATAGCTGTTCATTTGTGCTGTGCCCGAGAGGCCTTGCTGAACACTCACAGCATGTCTCTATACTTCCCTATGAATGTATACAAATAAAGCTCTTCTGTATTTTCATATATTTTCTCACACTTTTATACTTTATATATATATGCATGTGTAGAGACACGGAATTTTAACATATGCTTATATTTCAGGGGGTTGGGGTGGATGTGTATACTTTTTTGAACCACAAAATTCTATTTTCATCAACCTGCTGCCCTGTTTTCGTACTTCTGTCTTAGGCTTTTCTTGCCAGTGCTATCAAGTGGTAACAGCCTGCCAAAGAAGCACACAGCTTTTAAGACAGTGAGTTTTTTCAAAGTTACAAGCTATAACAATATTTTGACTTTTTTTTTTCCCAAAAGGAGGATACAAAAGTAAAATACAAAAGGAAAATAGAAGATCATTACTGCTGTATCATACTTGCAGTCCCTGAAAACATCTCAAATGATCCCAAAATGTATCTCCTTACATCAGGTGGCTGTAATTTTTCCATTTTCAGTTCCTTTATACATTCACAGCTTGGACTACGTGATGATACTGTACGTAAGCCTAACTCAAACGTGTCTATTCAACCTAATGTCTTGTTTGCGATAGTAAAGGACTGCCTTGTTAGGTCAGGAAATCAAAATGCGTAAGTCTTGCCACACAGTTATAATAAAGCGTACAAAAATTACCTGTTGCAAAGGTTTTTATCCATCCCAACTTGGAGGATAACAAGTGTTATGTGTTAGTGAGCCATGGCTGCGCTGCCCACTGTAATCTCCCTGAAAACTAATGTAGAAATATATGAGAAATAAACCTTTGGAGTCAGGGTGTTTTCAGGAGTAATATGCTTAGATTTTAAGGTGCAACAAAGATAGTTTAGATCCTAATTCCCTCCAAAATTACTTCACTGTTAGAATTATGTGCATTCTGACTCAGTTTCTCAGGAATAGTCAAGAACTGCTGTTACTGTAGCAGTATGATGACTACTTGGTTGAATGGAGATAAAAAGCAGTTTCTGTCCTGAAAGACCATCTAAATTGAATTTAAACTGTGCACATAGGAACTAAAGAGATTATCAGATATAGCATAATGTACTGAAGCTTGTCCAGTTGTCAGCTGGCGTTGTGATAAAGTAAAAGAAACCTTATTAAATCCTTATCTCTATGCAAACCCACTCCCCAACACCAGTTGGACTTCCCAGGGTACTGAACTACCAAAAAAAGCCAACCTTATTGAGATGGGTTGACCCCGGCTGGACGCCAGGTGCCCACCAAAGCCGCTCCATCACTCCCCTCCTCAGCTGGACAGGGGGAAGAAAATATAACAACAGGCTCTTGGGTCAAGATAAGGGCAATTTAGTAAGTGAAAGCAGAGGTTGCACGCGAAAAGCAGAGAGAAAACAAACGATGTTATTCTCTGCTTCCCATCAGCAGGCGATGTCTGGCCACTTCCCAGGAAGCAGGGCTCCAGCACGCGTAGTGGTTGCTCTGGAAGACGGAAAAATGTCCCCCCTTCCGTCTCCCTTTACTTA
>JANZLQ010000061.1:13333862-13392543 GCA_026212715.1 Elanus axillaris | reverse complement strand
AAATTTCTTCACCAAAAGGGCTATCAAGTGCTGGAACAGGCTGGCCGGGGAAGTGGTGGAGTCGCCATCCCTGGAGGCATTTAAAAAGACGTGTAGACGTGGTGTTTAGGAACATGGTTTAGTGGTGGACTTGGCAGTGTTGGGTTTACGGTTGGGCTTGATGATCTTAAAGGTCCTTTTTAACCTAAATGATTCTATTATTTGCAACAGAGTTAAAAATTTGTGAAGCATTTTGCTTAATTTTTTATCTTCCTAAACATTCTTAATATTTAATATCTAATTATATTCACTTGATATTAAATTGTCAGGAGTCATATTTTGGAGTGATCTACTTACTGATCACTGGCATGGCAAATATTCTAAGGCTACTCTTACTGATAAGAAAATGTTTATCAGCCCTGTATGAGTGATACAAATACAGATGGGTTAATGACTATACAGCAGATTTATCTGTTTGAGACACAAACTAACTGCAACATCTAAAAAGCCCCTACATCCTACCTACCAAAAGGGGAAAAGAACAGCATTAACTCAGCTTCTCTGTCTGTTCTGTATACCACAGGAATCAAAGGGAATGCAAGATTAAAGTTTTGCCTTAGTTTTAACTGTTACATTATAGTGCATATGGGATGTGACATACATTTAGAAGAAGCCTAAATTTACAATATCTGGAGTTGTGTATTTCAGTTGCAGATACAGCACTATCTAAAGTTATTTCTCCACTTCATTTTTCTGATTGAATTTGTTTTGTTATATAGCCTCGGTTTTAGGCTTTCAAATATAGAGGTAAATGGAAAATGGAACAAAATGAATCATGAGTTTGCAAAAAGAAGATTGCACTAGATTAACCTGATATCCTCCTCTGAGAAGATAACTGAACTTCTAGACAAAGAAACGAAATGGATTTAGTTTCTCTGAATGTCAGCATTTGACAGCGCCTCAAGTACCTAAGCTCTGGCTGACTAGTATTCACCAGTGGAAGGCAGCTACAAAAAAGGCAAGTTTAGTGGAAGTCAAGCCCGAGAAAAATAGGAATTCATTAAAGAGTCACAAGACTAGTAAGAACAAGGGGAAATGTCAATTAGTGTGATGAAAGGGAATCACCTGCTGATACTCAAGTTTCTCGAGTTGTTTTTTAGAAAGTGGTCCTGGGACAAGGAGGCATTAATGACCTTTGCACAAACAGTTTTTGCCAAAGAAGTCCAATACTGACAAAAAATTGAGAATCATTGTCAAGACAGAGGGAGATTGAAATATTAGACAAAAAGAGCTGGGCAGTGTTCAGGACCACGTTAATAGAAGTGGACTGAAATTCAGTAGCAAAAATGAAGAACCAAAGAATATGGAATTGCTGCTATATGCTGTGGAATCAAGAATTATTTGAGTGCCTTAAAGGCATACAAGACTTACCAGTGGAAGGTAGTTATAAAAAGAGAGAGAGAGAAATGAAATAATTAGGTATATCAGGTGAAACATTTTCATTTCAGACAGAACACTGTTTATATCATTAACAACTGGACTAGACTCCAACGAAACAGCAACGGTAGGCTTGAACAGCAGTTCTCCATTCCTCCCAGAACATCATTACTACTTTAACACTGGACACCGCAACCTTCCCACAATTGATTTCTAATTCTATAGACTGACAGTCACCATCCCAGCAAACCTGGTGTGCATGTATATTTACACAAATATGGAGATGCACAGATTTGGCAGAAATGCAGGGAACCCTGGAGTATGTGTATATAAAGAAAAAGAGAAAGCCCAAGCTGTGAATATTACCCAGTTCACTGATACTGTGGAACATAAAAAGCTCTCCAAGATGCATGCTACAACACATTCTTACAGCACAGATTAGTTCACGATATGCTGCTTACAGTAAATGTCAGCATGTGAAATACAGCTGACTTACAGCTGTGACAGTGAATAGGTAGATCTGAAGTCATCTACTGCTTTCTGAATATATTAACATTTAGTCTGTATTCCTTTAAAATATGTAATTGCTTACTTTCCAGATGTAAAAATAAATCAAGAAATTTCACTTTCATCTTCAATCCAACCGTTTGTGGACAGCTGTTCTAAATGGCATCACACTCAGGATTTTAACTGCCTTAGGAAACTGAAAAGTGTTTGACAGTGTCCCTCATGCCTAAAGTAATTTCATTTCAATTTTCATCTGCTTTAATTTGCCCTGACAAGAAGCTACACTGACCACATGACAGTCAGTCTTGTGCACATATACCACAGTCAATTCAAATACTTTCAAATATTTTCAGTTATGTTTTTACTCCATAAAATAAAACATTCTGTGCTTTTGCTACTATACTCCCATACAGTTAGGATCAGCCCTTCTCTCTCCAGTCTGATAAACCTACTAAAAAATAAATAAATATAGAACTCTTCTACCTTTACCATAGATCAAACAGTTTTATCACAACCCTATCAGTTATGAATTTATTCTACAGATTCACTTTATTTCTAAAACAGCTTTGTTCTCACTCTTTTACTCTCCTGACATAACTGAAATACTAGGATAACACAAGCACACATTCCCACAACTTTTCAAAATTAAGCAAGACTCACTTCTGTCTTCACAGATGCTCATGAAATGCCCTGCTGACACCAAGGCTCAAGAGACCAGAAGTTCCTTAAAACAAGAGCACAACACCTTGCTAACTCACACCCTTCACTCAGGATCAAGCCTTTAAATAAGGACAGTAGTGGCCTGGGTAGTTACCAGCAGCGAGATTGCCCGCACCTGAGAGCTGATTTAGGCTTACCTGGGCACTTATGCTCCTCCCTTAGGGTGCTTGTTTCCTTCTTTCTGCTACTTTAGATTTTAGTAGTCTACATACTTTAAGTGGGTTCATATTTGTGGGTTAGCAGTGAGATAAGTGACTAACCCCCAAATCTTAGGCTTTGAACACAGTAATTGTATTTATAGGCCATTACGCTTCCTGCTCCAAAACTTCAAACTTAGTTTTCAGGGTGTTTTCAGTGATGTAGTGTCCATCTTTGCTGTCATGCATTTTTATGACAGAAACACACACTTTCTTTTGACAAAATTCCTTCTCCAATTCAAATTCTTCATTGCAAAATCCATTAATGCTTGTCATCAGCTTGTCAGCTGCTTAAAACCAAGCTTTTTACAGCAATCAGTCAATGTCTTGAAATCAATTATGGGTAATCTAAAAATATTTTAAATTAAATGTGTCATTATTACTTAGTCCAATTACTTCAATTGATTTTATAAAAGATTAAAAAGTTGGTAAAAAGTCGATTCAATTTTATTTAACTGTACTTTATTAAGTAAATTAACTGGGTTTTAAAAGTTTTGGGAAGGCAAAAGTGAATTATTTCCCCCTGTTGCCAATTTCGGTATTTTTAAGTAACACCTTCACCCACAAGGGTGAGACACACAGAGGAGTGAGACACAGAAGTGTCAACTACAGTCAAACAGACACATGAAGAGAGTAAGAAGAACACTAAAAAATTAGCTTAGAATTTTTTTCAATTTTTCATTTTGATTCTCCTCTTTAGAAGGTACCCAGGACAGCTGTGTTATGCCACAAATGCATTTAACTAGCAGCCAAACCAGTGTGTTTAACAACAACATCTAGACCCTCTGTCAATAATCAGACTTTTTTTTTTTTGTGGTAACTGGTAAGTTCACCCAGTCCTTTCAGCTCTACCTGGAAATTCATCTACACAATGCATTTTTGTTACCTTGTAATGAAATCAAAAGCAAATTTCCATAAAATATTCACAAATAACATTGATTCTCTTTGAGGGACAGCTATGCAGACCAACTTCCTACATCCGTTATTCTACCTCCTGAGTACAAAAGGTTTTATACTTTGTATTCAAGAAAATGTTGAGGATGAATTCATTTTAAAATACACCACTTATCTCCCAGTACAATGACTGATCATTCTGTCTTTATTCAGGCACAGCTCCCCTTGATGCCATGGAAGATGCTTTACAAAGGCTGCATGATCAGCTTCATGCAGAACAAAAACAAGAAAGGCTGTTTGCAGAGTGCTGTCAAACCTTTACTGGTGCAAGAAAATCCGTTACAACTTGTTCTTTACCACTGTAATTTATAAAAATACAACTTCTGCTTTCTCTTCCATGTACAGGCAATAATTAATCATAAGGGTCTTTTTATTTTTTCCTCAGTCTCTTAGCCTTTTCCTTGATATTCTACCTAAGTATTTCCTTTTAATTTGCTCCCGACTGCTAAAAAATACATAGCAGTTTCTTTCAATTATAAATACAAATAAATAAATTATCAATCAATTTGTTGAATTATCATTTAAAAATATGACAAGGCTTAAATTTCCTTTGGTATCCTAATAATTAATTGATCACTCAAAGCAAAACCCAGTATTTTAGTTGTTGGAGTAACAAAAACTGCATTAGTTGAGGATTGCATATGGTAGCAAGGATTAAATGCAGTAAAAACTGACACAGGTTGGTGTCCTAATCAGTGGGATGTCTCCACACTATTGAAGTGATTCCTCGAGACAGTCAACATCCATTTTTTAAATAAAGATTTACTTTAAAACAAAAATAAAGCATGAAGAAATCCCATCTTAGAATATCATCCTTAAGCTCAGAACCTGCAGGAATAGAGTTTGGTAAAAAGCTGGCATTGGAAAAAAACTAAATAACTAATAAATTGGGAAATTCCTCTGGTTCCCTGCTCGGTCAGTTGTCCAATGCAGCTGTAAAACCCAGCACTCTGTAATCAATTTAATTTTTGGCAACAAGGTTTCCTATTTACAGAATGAAAATCTGAGTCATGCAGCCTGAGCTGCGATTCAGGAAACAAAATCTGTAAATGAAGTTAAACATGGGATTCAGGCTAGGCTTCAGCTACAGAGATTTCCATCATTAGCTAAACTTTTCATGTTTGCCTCCCCCCGTGGCACATGGGTGTTCTCCATGCCGAAGCAGCTGGGGCCTGACCCATGCTGAGTCCAGTCAGGGAAACGCTTTGCCTTGGCTTAAACTTCAGTGTGGATCAGTTACAGCCATTGCTAAAGGTCATGTTTTAGCTTACAGACAAGTGAAAGGATTACTCCTAATTAATTTTTTGGTACCTCAGAGTGCAGTATTTCCCCAGATAACAAATACCATAAAACTGGATTTATTTCAAAACATACTGTATGCTTTTGCCCGTTTGTCTTTCTTGCATTTACTGTCTCCAGTGATTTATTTCATTGTATACTTCTACCAAGACTAATTATATTAAGAAAATGGCTAGATTACTATTCAATGTCTGTCCATTTTCCATTAAATACTGGGGTGGTTTTTCTCACCCAGCAGAAATACATGAAACATAACTGTTAGTGTCAGCTGACTTAGGAATCTGGGTTAAGGAAAATAAAAAATAATGGTCCTGCCTTACAATTTCCTGTGCTTGGTCAAATTTATGCTGGAAATTTTAGGAGTTAGGTTTTCAGTGAAATTCAGTGAAATGTATTTCTTCCTGGTCTAAGATCACACTAGGGAGGACTGACATGAGACCTGAAAAGAGAATGAACTTGCTTGCCTGAGGTTGATAGTCATCTTCTGCACAAAGGTTTAGGTGACTTCTAAATCTGATCTGCCACCTACCTCAATCCCAGTTGGGAATGAATGCTCTAACTTGCTATTCCATATGGTATTTTTTCTCTTTAGTAAGAGTTCAATTGAAAATATTTTACTGTTTCAGTACATGCCTGTTGTTTCTAGAACTACTTTGATTTTTTACCTCTATTTTTGTCAAGTATTGCTATGTTAATTCTAAGATAGAATTACTAATACATTGCTTCAGGTCTTCCAACACATTTTATGAAGTTCTTAAATACTTTTTTTCTACTTTACCACAATCAGGTAACATTAATGCCTAAGTTCATGAAGTTTGTCTTCACTGCTACATAAACTGCTAACAATATTTGCTTTCACTGTCCTATCTTGCTTGCTGAATTAATCTAAGTTCTATTTGAATGGCAGGCTTCCTAACATGTTGCTGGAACTGAATCCTCTCACTCATTTCTATTTGTTACAGTCCTTTCCCTCACAGGCAATATTTTTAAGATTTTTAACCTATTTTGGATGCAGTGAATTGTGCTGTAAGTAACAGTTCTACTAGAAGAATCGTTTATGTTCAGTAGCTTCTCTGCAATATTTAGATACGTCATACAAAAGAGACAAAACAGCCTGGCTTATATACATTTTGCCAGCCTGAATGCAAACCATTTATTGCTTTATGAACACAACATCCTCCAGGGAGTATCCTAAATAACGTGTATGTCCTTGAGCCTTTTGATTTTGCATTTAGAATTTTGACAGAGTTGAAATAAGCATAAAATCATACACAGTCTTACGTGGCTTCATCTGTTGTGGACCTAGGGAGTCTCTTGCATACTGCTTTTTCCAGCAAAAACTTGGGAGTTAAGTAACCTCCCTTACAAGACATAATTTTACAACATGCCCACTTTAGGTACTGGGATTGGTATACTCACTTTCTCTTCCTTTTAAACTTCAAATTTCAGTCCTTGTTCATGAGAGCAAATGCTAAGCAGGTTCTTTTTTCCTTACTGTAATCTGTATTAATCCCTGTTCTTCAGTCTCTGCCGTCTTTTGAGGAAAGACTTTGTTCTGTTTTCATTTTTTGGTTTTGTTTTTTTCTTTTTTTTTAATGGGAAAACAAGGTTTAGTTGGAAACACAGTTCAAACACTTTCAAATACAGAGCCACAGAAACACTGGGAACGATGTGACCAAATGCCGACCAGCATCCACCTCTGATTAGTCACTCAAAGCTCCATTTTTAGCCAGTGGAGAGGAACAAGAACAGCTAGTTCAGGGCTAATCACACTTTGTAACTCTACATCTTAAGTAGTCGTCTGGGCCGCCTTCATAAACAAGCCTTCATAATCTCAGCCTAGAACGGGCATCTAATGTCAAACACATCATTTCTTTGAAGCCCCTTTGAAGGGCTTATTTCCCTCCACTAACTAAATAGGAGCCTGAGGTGACTACCTTGGAGGTACGGCTGTACATTATAGACATCTACAGTAAGATAAGGACCAATCTCACCTCATGCTCATTTACTGGATAGCAGCAGAGATTATCAGAAGGATTTAAGAGCAGGGTATGCCTAGATAACCTCCCCCTGCCATCCAAACAGTGGTCTACAGCTAACGGACTTCCTGCACCCCAGGCACTGTGTACCAACCCCCCTTGTGTTGTTTACGTGACTTCTCCCAGTTGCTTTTTAATTCCATCTGTAATTCGGCTCCTAAAGCATTCCATGGCAATAAATCCCACACTTACTCATACATGGAGGGGGTGTGTGTGAAAAAAGAAGACTCAGCTTGCTCTGTTGTTCTCAACCTGTTGCTCAATTATTGCTTTTAAGAATCTTGTCATTTTGGTGTGATGGGGAAAAGCAGAGTCTACATAATCCTTGTGCACTAAGGGCAGGGAAGACTTCTCCCAGCATCCTATGTGTGTGCACGCATTGCTGCTTTCCGTTCCCAGAGGTAGAAACACTTCATCAGGGCTCTGCGCAGAATGATAATAAAATTTAATTTGGGAATTCTCCATTAAATGCTGCTCTACACCGTAAATTAGGTTCTCTTGTTAAACAGCTAATTTGTAGTATTGAGTCACTATGTCCTGAAGGCAGCAGCACCTGAAAGCTTATAAAATTGACTGAAATTTTAAAGATAGAAATAAATAGTATGAAAGTCAGCCGAAATCAGACAGAATTTCCACTGGTGAATTTTTTAAATTACCTCCATTACTCACACTTCATTAAGCGCACATTCTGGTCATGTCCCCACAATTCAGTCAACAGAGAGAGTACTCTGTGTGCGTGTGCATGTACCCCTTCAGCCCAGCCAGCCAATGACCATGTTCTTCTTTCATAGGAATGTTTCTCAGTACACAGTTCATTTGTTTTAGCTCCCCCCCCCGCCCCGAGTTTGTGTGGTCAGATGAAATTCAGCCTTTTTCCATTGTTTGGATAGACAGAAGGTCTACAGTCTAATACAATATCCAGCAAAGAACTCCAGGGAAACTCCGTCCCAACATAAATTGTTGCACACACATCCTTCATTATAGAATGAAAAGCTCCTGTGAAGCTTTCCTGCTTCAAGAAACCCAAATCTTTTCCAGTGGAAAACTGTTCTGCCAGAATATTTTAAAGCACTTTTACAATATAATGCAATTCACTCTGTATGTGTGGGATTCATTACAGAGGGGATTAAAATGACAGCTTAGTGTCATGTGAAGCATGCAGCAGGGGATCTGAGAGTGAGTTCAGTTGCTGGACACTGGGCCAGCTGAATTGTACTTACTGCTGAGTTACAGTAATACATATAGCTTTGGAATAAAGGAGTATGAGGATTAAGGGCTATCCTTCAGAGAGACTTAATAATACCGAGATCTTATCACACAGGAAAAGTAAAAATGGACTTACTGGGAAATTTTATGAGTAGCGGAGAAATGGCAAAGCACGTAAAAAATCTTAGTCATCATAAAAGCCCATTGCGCTCATATAGCACAGATGTTAGACAAATGATAAGCAGGTGTTTTTAGGTAGACTAAAGTCTAAATGATCCCACTCTTATCAGTCAACATCCTTCAAATAAATTCAATGGAAATGACAGTAAAGCAAGAAGAGGTTCCTGGGAAAACAAAAAGTCAGTTCAGGCATGTAAAGGGTTAAACGGCACCACAGGAAAATATTTGTAGAAGTTACATGATAAAATCCCTAAAATTACATTTCAAACTTAAAAAGCCACAATATTGAGGGCCTCGCACAGGAAATCCAGAGGAATATTCTAAGAGGACGTGAATAATTCATGGCTTCTGAAGCACACACGAGACAGATGATTGGAGAACAACAAGGTGTCCAGGTGTGCTCCTGTCAAGCGCAGTGACATGAGCACACTGTAAATCTGCTGGAGAAAAGCATATGCTCATCTCCATCCCACCAACACACAGTGTGAACTGGCTTCCAGAAGACGTGTACCTGTTTTAACATCAAAAGGATGCAAAGCCCGGAGAAGGAGACTGGCTATTAAAATACCTTAAACATGCATGGAAAACAAATACTCCCTGGCTCTAGCATATATTAGAATTGACCCTAAGGTGATTGCCTGGTTAGAAATAAAAAACAACCTAAAACACACCCACTCCCGTTCCTTCAGTGTCCTTCCCAGTGTCTCCCTACCTTTGCCTCCCCTTCCCCTCCCCTGATATGCCCTTTGAAGGACATATTTTTTCACAAGTGTGGTAGTAACTCTTTTATGAGGAAAATGACTGTCTTTGTTATGGTGCTTGATTGTTCCTCATGGTAAGGGTATAGATATAAATTTGGTTTCCTATTGTAAAATGATGCAATCGAAACTTCCACAAATTTCAAGATCCCTTTAAATGAGAAATACTAATATGCAAAAAATAATGTTCCAGAGTAATAGAACTGGCAGGTGGATGTAAAGCTCAAACCAGATAATCTTTACGACATGCCTTGCAGGTTGTACCCTGCCTTTTCAGTCCAGAGGGAACAGTAAGACAGGTGGGTCGACCGCGTAAAATATCGAACCTGCCCAGCATTCGGCATCTATCACGGTGTCCACTTCACCCTGAATGATTCCCATCCCACTTGCCTCTGTTATACACCTCCTGGCTTTGCCAGCTCCACGAAGTGTAATCCAGTATAGAAGCTAGCTTCGCAGGTAACAGGGCTTGTTTTCATCACCTTGGAGACATTTTTACTCTTGGAAATATTCTAGCATAAGCAAAACATATGCCAAACCCTTAAAACGAACAAAACCACCAACTCAGCAGATTCTGTCTGTAAATTACGTCTGGAGATAGGAGGGAATGTGAAATTATTACTGTGAATTTCTAAGAGAGCTTTTACTTTTATTTTTATTTTTTTGGTACATGGACGTGCTTGTTTCTTGTCTAAAACAGTTCCACATAGTTTCATTTGCTGCGTAGGCGATATTTTACAGGTAAGCTGTTGAAATAAATGAATATGCTATAGCTTCCCCTCAAAACTTGATGCCTCTGGCAACTTGAAGACAAAAAATATGCCAATCCAACTCTTTTGTGAAGAGGCATATAAGAAAGAGCAAAAAAAGGCATTAATTTGGTGAATTGTTCATTCATAATTTTATGTGGCCTATGTGATTAGATATACTCCAGATACGCAGTCTTTATGCACACAAACACACCCCCGTAGAAAACATGCACAGACACACGTATATATATACACAAACTAAAAAAAATAATCTTTGCTACTATTATTTTATTTAGTTCATTACTAATAATATATAACTAACAATATTAAGTCAACTGGCCTTTTGACGTTTTTTTACCAAATTAATCTTGAAAGAACAGACACTTAAAAAATCTCTTCTGAAACCAATGCAGTGTTTTCAGATTTACAACTAAAGTTATTTTTACAACTGGTGATGAATGCTCAGATTTATTAAAAAGCCATTATTTTCATTACTCCTTTTACCAAGTAAGACTGGTCAGACAGCACTGTGTAGTAACCAAAGTCCTATTTCCCTTTTGCTCCTATATTGGTTTCCTTCCTTCTTCAGATCTCAGAAGAAACGCCAGATGAACAGCACCTCTGCACCAAGCCAACGGAGAGGACCACAATACAATTGAAACTATGACTCTTTTTGCATCTACTGTGTGCCCAGAGAGCCTGCAGTCAGGCTGCTAGCATATGCTGGCACATCTTAATTCCTATTATTAGCCACATCAACTAGACTGGAAGGGCACTTCAGCACAGGCCAAAACCGTATTTCCATTTTGCTCTGTGGTTGCACGTGCCACGGGGGGTAATACAGCCTCACCTGGGGGACTGGTGCTGCCGAGGAGAGATCTCCTCGCCTCAGCCAGCTCCGGTCATGGGCCGGCGGGGGTCTGGCCCACCCAGGAGGACTTTTCCCTAAGGAATGGTAAAGTGCAGGTGGATGAGCAGGCTCACGCTGTCTTAGCTGTTCCGTAAGTCTACAGACTCATTGTCATTGGGTGGTGGACGTTAAACTTGTGTGTCTGTGATTTAAAATAAAGTCATTATTTGAAATTTACAGTTAAAGTTTCTTGAAAGACAACAGTGTGAAGACTGTAGGCCTGAAGTCTGTTACGAGATCTGTTGCTGAAAGTGCACTAGTTTCCCCATTACAAATTTGATTTTCCTGGCTGCCCCCTTCCCCTTCAATTCCAGCAACTGCTCTGTTTGACAATTACCCTGTATGACATACATTAACAAGTTTTACTTGGCCAAAGGAAGAAGGAGAAAAGAGAAAGAAGAGGAGCTGTCTACCAAAGAATCTGAAATTGAGAGCCAGCAGGCACAAGCTGGAACCCAGGGGATTCCAGTTAGATGTTATTAAAAAAAAAGTTCTCGGTGTGAGGATAGTCAAACACTGGCATAGGGATCTCCATCCCTGAAGATACAAAGAAGTTCAGTGCTGGAGCCTCATCTCAGCAGCTGTCCGGGGAAGAGGTTTTAGACCAGATGAGCTCAAGAGGCCTCTTCCAACCGGAATCATTCCATGAGTCCATGTTTCTAACACTTGACATGGTCTTTCCAGTAATTAAAAACATAACAGGGATTCAAACAACAAAAACTGTCTAAAATATAATGGAAATAAATGAAAATTTAAGACATAGTATTCACTTCCTGACAGCCAATAACTGTTCTATGAGTTGTTTCTTACCTTACATTTTTCACACAATTTTACAAAAAACTTCTGCCTGAGGGAAGAAGAGGGGCAGAACTTGATTGTAGAACAATTTGCTATATAATGGAATTATACTGTGACTGGTGTTCATATCTAAATAATGATCAATCATGCAACTGCACGTACAGTTTGTTTTAAATATCTCTAAATATCATCTCCTAGTTGCCCACTCCACTGACATTAACAGCCATAAAATACCAGTTGTATTGCTGATCTGTATGATATCAGGCCTTCATCATACAGTCTCCTTGGACAATCAATTATCCAAAATAGTCTTGAAGAATATCACTCTATGCTATAAGATGATATATTTTTATTTAATTTTAATTTATGATTGCCGCATATGACTTTTCTGAGAATAACCATGTTGTCCAGCCTGGATACATAAATAAGAAGCCCAACTCGTCTTCACATTACATAGGGTGTAAAGGGGATAATTCAAACTCTCTCTCAGCTGTGGGGATTAAGAAATATTTCCAAGCCTGGAGTCCCTTTGAGCACCCCGAGCAGATCTCAACTCTATCTAAGAGTAAGACCCAAGAGCATATCACCTCCCTCTTCCCTGCAACACATCCATCTTTCCAGGAGGAAGGAGCGGCGATGCCTGGCCTTGCGGGGACATGGGGCAGCTGGATCCCTGGTCTGCACAGCCGGGGAGTCAGAAGAGCAAAGCCTACTGTGTTGTGCCGTCCCGCAAACCTGTTGCATCATTTAGATGCAGGCTCGGGACGGAAAGTCTTCCCCTCCGTTAACTGCATAGGGAGCCCAGTATCCCAATCTAGGCATTTAAATAATGTCTGAAGGTGGATGATGTAAATTCCTCTCTGATCCCTTCATTCATACCCACAAATGCACCCATTGTTGCTCATTAGCTGTAATTTGAGAGCCGTGTTTCTGAACAGAGCACATGAGAGTGTAAATTGCCTAGAAATTTTGCAATTCCCTGAATACTTGCATATGCAGTTACTGTTCATCAACCTCATTGACCAGAGCACCTGCATACAAAATCGTAACCAAGATCACAGGAGATGCCACACTGAATCCTGCACACGCATTTTCATCCGCAGGGTTTCGTATTCAAAAATCTTGTACAGCGAGCAAGGACAAAGTTTAGCCTGAGATTAACCTCTATTAAGGCTTTTTTAGGTTATTTCTCACACATCATGTGGTTATCGGACACAGGCTCAGTGACCACTACAAAAGCCATAACCAGAAGACATCTTTACAAAAAAGTCACTTCCCATTTACTTAAATTTGTATTCTGGTTTCTAGACTTGTATATAGAAAGTAACATGTTACACAATAATTATCACAAATTAAATAATGATATAAAACTGTAAAAGCAAAAAGAAAAATCCTAGGCAATCATCATGCAAATAGTCTTAATAAAAAGGGACTGATTTTCTTTCCACTTTTCCTTTTAAAAAAATAAGCTGTACGAGAGTTCAATTCTTTTCCTCTAATTCTCTCTCAAGAGGGAGTTCCCATTTGACCCAGCTGTCTGTGCATGAAAAATTTATTAACTGGCATGGTTTGCTTTATTTAGAATAAAAGGAATATCTGTTTGCCATTATTACTGCAGGGAGCAGAAGGCAATGCTAGGTCAGATCAACACAATGCTTAAAGGTTTCTTTGTCCTTCTGATGACCTCCTGCTACCTAAACTGCATATTAAAAGCCAAAATAATACAAAAAGAAATGCAGTATCAAAATAGTATCACTACTTAAAGAAATATTTATCATAAAGTTTATTATCCACTGACATACCAAACTGATTTAGTTGCTAAAACCTATACAATTCATATTGTCTAGCGATAGAAAATGATGCTTCCCAATATCTCAATAAAGCATGAGTTTAGCACGACTTTTATGAGTTGTAGAAAGATATGGCTTTGTTTTAAAATTATGTTTAAATTATTTACTAAATATTTCTAAAATACTTTCTTAATAAAGGTCTTTATTCCTGCACACTTTTCATTAATGTGAAAAGTGAAATTAAAACCACTGAACTGACTATAATCGTGCTCACTTTAGGAAGCCTCTTTTAAAGGAAAAAAAGATTCTTCTGGTACATATATTTCCTCTATTTTCCCATGCAGAGATAGGCAAATGATTCATTTTGATAACATGGTTAAAATTTTGCATTGGTATTGGGCTAATAAAATAAGGAATTTGAGTTTATATATTTTCTTTCATGGCCACAACGTCACACACAAATCATCTGGCTTCAGAACAAAACAAATTTTCATGTGAGACATTTTGAAAAAAAATTGGTCCAAGTCCAATAGGTTGTCATACTTTGTGTTTTATTTTCTGGAGGCTGCTGCTTTCCAAATAGCAAGTGCTTTGCTTACACAGGGCGGTGTGGTAGGGAGGCAAAAGTTTTAAGGACTTACTTAGAGGTTTTTGGTAGCATTTATCATGATTTTGAGAACAGAACTGCTGCAGAAATGGGGCTGTAGGGCTTTTTCATTCGTTAGGGGCTTTTTACTTAAAAATTAATGGAAATCTGCCCCCATCTAACTTAGCAACTACCTTGCTGCTGACTTCCTAACATTTGTCACTGACTTCAAGGTGGGCTTTTTTTGCTAGTTCTGTGTTGGTATTTTACAGGTTCAGTGCTCCCGTCCCTTCTCTGACCCAGGAAATATTAGTCATGTGCAACCTGAGCCAGATTCAAAGACCGCTGCGAGCACAACTTCATGCAAACGTAATTATTAAATACTTCACAACCGCATCTGAAAGAAAGACAACATCTTGTCTAGGCAAAATTCTGTCTATAAGAAATACCAGGCTGATGACAGCGAACAAACACAAAGGCCATGTGAGTTCTCTACACTGCTCTGCCAATTTATATCAAGCCTGACTTCAGCATGTCACCTGTGAGGGCAAGGAAAGATCCAGCTCCATCCTCTTTTACTCCTTTTCTCTGTGCTGTTCGCTCTCAGAAAGCATCCTGGTTAATGCCGGTAGAGAACAGAGGTCTAGTTACATAAACTTGTTTACTGGGAAATGGACAGTTTTTACTGCATATAAACCTCAATTCAAGAAAAATAATAGGTTCATATAGAAGCGCAATGGGTACATACTGTGCTAGGTATACTGTGTTGTGTTTAATGTAAGAAAAACAGCTCCAAAATGCATGCATTCCTATTAGGGAAGGCTACCTGACTACTACAGCCACTCAGCAGCAACGGTGTTCATCAGAAAATAAGACATAATACCAAGGATAGAGACAACAAACTCCTTCAGAAAGTTTCCAAGCCCATGTCTAACCCCGATGACCTGTTCCAGTTACTGTGCTGGGTGGAGGTAAAGCTGCTAAGAGGCTTGGGAAAGAAGGTGGAAAGCCCTGCCTGGTGCTCCATCACCACATTCAGGGCACCACGAAACCGGCTGCTTATGGTCTACTCACCATAATGGCATAAAGTGCATTTCTGGGATGAGCTCTTCCGAAACCCGCAGAGTACTGGGGATGTTCCTGGAGAATGTGATCTGAATGCTGCTACCTACACTGACACGTGAAGAAGGAAACCGTGACAGCCATGGATGCTGCCTATGCTCTCTGATGCCACTGTCGACCCTGCAAGAATCCGAGGACTAACCTTGTTTTTCTCTCTGGCTTTTGGACTTAACGGGGTGAAAGCAAAATCAAATTCTTCAGTGGTTCCCATTGCACATATGTCTTATATATTTCTGAAGTGGTTTACATCACTAACCTTTTTTTTAATAAAAAGTTTATGTTGAGCAAATATAGTCAGCATACTTTGACTCTCTTGCCATATGCAAAAAAATATCACCAGTTTCTCAGGCCCTACACAGGAGAACAGGAAAAGCCATAATTTCATCTTCAAACAAGAAAATTTATGAACAGCACTTACAGGGAAAAAGAAAAAGCTGAAAATTGCTTTTTCCACTAATATTGATAATTTTAAAAATTTTTATTCACATTTCTTGTACACCCAAGACTGAGCACCTAGCTCTAACCCAATTCATGGTCCAACCAAAACTTTGTTATGCAATGAAACCGTCTGAAGCCAACAAACATACCAGAGTGGGAAAAGTCTCCCCAACCTTAAAACAAGATCTGTGTCACTTCAGCTGGCCAGATATGTCATTTTCATGAGCAAAACTTGAACTCACATCTTTGGATCCATAGAAAAATAAGAAACAACTGGCCCTGAATTGTCACATAAAATGACAGATCTTGGATACTGCTTCTAGAGTTTCTTCTCATTTATAAACACAAGAAAAATCCTCTACAGTCCAGTGTTATGCAAAATAATATTTTCTTTTTACACTTTTTACACATTATTTTCCGTCCGTAAAATACTGTATCTTGTAATTTACAAGCTCAATATTTTATTTATATTTGTTTGCTTGTATTTTATCCTAATAAAATGATCCAACCAAAGTACTGGAAATGTTCATACAAGTCTACTTACTAAAAGACACTATCTCAAATAATAAGATGTCAGAACTCATATTTTCAATTTCAATCAAAAAATTAAAGCCTTGCTTATGCACTGAATTCATGTTTCTATTAATCTTCTGATTTTTAAAATAAGAGATGAAAGATGTTGCTAATTACAGAGAAGCAATGCCTAAGGTGGTCTCTTAGGTTAAAACTGTCCATTAAGACAAAATTGTCATCTGGAACAGTGGGGTTCTCAGGTAGGGTGAAATTTCAGCCAGCAAAATGTGTCAAGATGACATTTCCTTTAGATTTTTCATGGGAATATGACAAAAACAAGTGCTTCATGTTGAACTCTCCTCCTACTTATGCTCCTTGATAATGTAAAATGAGTGGCAAAAAAACAGTGGTCTGAAGTTAAGAAATCCATCCCTAAGAAATTACAACTATAAATTCGCTAAAAATAAATAAGACAAATATACTAAAGAGTCTCTTTTTCACATCTATAAATAAACATATACAGAAGACTTGCTAAACTGAAAGAGAATATTCCACCTTCTCTAGCCTCCTGCCTTGATGGAAAATAAGTAATTCATTTAGCACATGTAATAAATGTGTGTAATACCAATAGGAAATATCAAAATGGGTCATGTTTTTACTTTGTGTGTTGAAACAGTAATTGGTCAATTATGTGTAATGGAGACTAACTGCCTCTTACAAAAAAATACTTACACTCTCTGCATTAATAATAAAAAGATTTTTTTTCCGACTCGCCAAACAAGATAAAAGCATGGAGGGAAAAATCAGTCACCTGTGATTTGTACCATCTAGGAGCATACTGTTCTTAGCAATCGCTTAAAATTGTGCAATAGGAATGGCCTGACAGACCAGAAAATGTCAGCACTCCTGAAGTTACTGAGTCTCATCCAGGGGTTTGGTACGACTCTGCCCCTTTGGGCAAGTCTTTCCACTGCTCCCCTTTCTATCACAGACCTTACCCTTCTCTTCACACCTTACAGAATATGCCAACATAAGCATTTAGGGGTCAATCAGCCAGCTCAAAATTATGATTGTACATTAAAATAGTTGCCTAAGCCTCCTCTATATTAAGGCAAGAAGGAAAGGTGCTTTTAGAGGAGGATTCATCTCTCCCTTGGTATTTAAAATATAGGTGATAAGGATCACCATTCAGACCTGCCATTCTTTTTTCCTCTGACTACACTGGAAATGCAGATGATTAATTTTTAGCCAAAATTAGGTGAAATTGATCTGACTGTACTAATGAAAAATATCTGCCTTGAAATATATTTAGGCTAGATCTCAGTGTACAGTATGTAAGTCCAAAAAGGAATTAATTTTTACCAAATCTGGTTTGAATCAAATGAAGTTGCAGTGACATTGAAGAAAAAAAAAAATCTTTCACAAAGTATCTCTGTGATAATAAAAAAGCTACTAAAAATGTCCTTTGCATTTAATTTTTAAAAAGACTTTGATTTACAGATAAATTTAATTTATTGCTTAGGTAGAACCTTTGGGCATTTTACAAAGTACTGAGGAACTATTATACTATCTCTTGTCACCTTGCAGATCTCATTAGTGTGCAAGACACTTACACTGAAGGTCTTATTTTCATTTCTTACCCTATTTACAAAAAGCTAAAAGAATGGTTAAACTATTAAATGAAGGTCCTGAGTTATACCTAGACATTTATTCGCTCGCGTCAAAGAGCGGTAGAGTTGAGATCTTGACTCCACCAAGGGCAGAGGTACCAGCTTTCCTTTGGCACGTGGCTAGTCTGGGAACTGCCTTGGGATCCCCTGGTATCCATCAGGTTCTTGGGCAGGAGCACTTGCCCATGTCCTGGTCCCCACAGTACGTCCATGTGCCTGTCGGGGATGATTCAGAAACAGGCTTGCAGAAATAGAAGAAGGAGAAAACAAAAGGTTTCACTGCTTTCCTACACAGGGGTCATGAAGGGAGCGTATGTGATCTTCCAAAACACCTTTCTCTGATGTGGCTATGGAGGCAGAGTAAACCATAGCCTAAGGAAGTCCAAGAATGAGAAAAGAAAGTGTAAACGAGATCAGTAAGAGGAGGAAAATTTTCCAAGAGCAGTGTACATAGAGGAAAACAAGGAAGAGCAAGTAGTTTAGGAAAAGAAAGAAAAAACCTGAAAAGAGCAACTGAGGAATGTTATGAAAAAAGGAAGTAAAAAAAATGGTGAAAAAACCAGTAAGATGCTCAGGGAAGGAGATCAATCTCTGTTTCCCAGTCTCTCTCACTTGCCACAGGTCAAAGCAACGAAGACAGCATGACAGATTTCCACTGACTGTCATGATAAAGTCCTGGCACATTGTCCTTGCTATTACTGTCAATCAGGAACAACTGTCAAAAATTACTATGAACAATGAAGGTACATGTACAAAGAAGTGACCACAAAAGATGACAGAAGAGAGGATTTTGACAGATTAAGATATTATTCTGCCCTCCCTGTGTATTTGTTTTAACTTTCAGGATTCAATGGACAGTTAAGCAAAATGGCAATAGATCTGTGTAACGCGGAGGCTGGTAACGAGGCAGAGAATCTATACGTTATCTTGCAAACCAAAGCAAAATAAAGGCAAAGGGAACGGTCAAAAAGAAAAAAAGGTAAAAATAAATAAATAAAACCAAGTCAGAGAAGCTGAGTGTGAGGGAGAGAGAAAGAGATGGGGAGAGCATCCAGGTTTTGTTCTCATTTACCCTCAAGTCATGGATTTACACTCTCGTGTAACTGGTAACACCATTTGGCCAAGTTCTCCTTATCAGCAACAGGCAGAAATGAATGACAGACCATACCGATGGAAAAGATCTGTTTGCTGATTCACTTGTCTTCCTGACAGAACACAACTGTTCCCTATTGTACTTGGGGTTTTTTTGCCCCTGAGTTTAAATTGAAGTCTCAAGAAATGGAGCACCCAGGACACAACACTCATATTGCGTTCTGATTCTCACCTCCCCTCAGTATCCCTCCCCACATAAACATATTGCAAGTTTAATCACAAATAAATACCATTGCAAGAAAAAAGTCCTTTCCTAGAAATTAACCTTCTGTTAATTTCTATTACTCTTAATTGCACTTAATCAAATTTCATGTGATCTACCTGAGATGAGACATCAGTTACGTTATCTTAAACTTTAAAATTTATAGTATTTTCTGAGCAAACGGATTAATAGCTGTATAAAAATGGAGATGATTTTAACCCTCCATATTCCACTGTATGTTATTCCATGTTTCAGACCTCAAGTCATGCTTAATATTTTTTCCCACCAAAATGAGAAAATCCACAGTTAAAAAAATGATGCCTTCTACTATTTTTACAACCACATTTAGCTGATTATTCATGAACCAGACCTCACACACAACTGCAGCTAAATTCTACTGTATGTTAACTTTTGAGGAAAAAAAACCTCCTGGGTTTTGATGATATATTCAGTTATTTTGTTTGTATGTACTTTTTTTTGTTTAGAATTTTTATAATCTATCAGTTGTGATGGATTTTCTCAAGCCACTGAGCACCTGTAAGGCTTGAAACAGCCGGCCTTCGCATCCTGAAATGCATGACCTCCGTACTTCTCAAATTAAAGCTCATTGTTCTTTTCTATCTATACTTTTAAATGTTTCTTTTTATTTCTAGCTAATGGTGCTTCTATTTTTTGCTCACATCTGAAAGCCTGTACCTGAATCTTCCACTGGAATCTGCACATGGCAGCTGTGAAGAACAGTACAGCATAGAAACCAGACCAGGAAAACATTATGCCATGCATCTTTGGGCTCATATTTACTTAGGATTTTATCCCTAGTGCAGATTATTTCTTGGATAGAGAGAAATCATCTATTAGGTACATGTTAGACACCAGCAAGCCTGAGAGCAGTGTCAACAGAAATCCTTCATAACATTCCTAATTCAAAGTCAGCTACTGTTATCCTAAAAGGTGCAGAGATCCTAACTCTAGTTTGCTATCAATCATTGCTTTAACTCAAGATTATGGGGTAATTTAAGTTTCTTACCTATTATCCTACCTACAAGTAGAAAATAATCTAGAAAAAAATTAAAAAACAAGAAATTGCATCTTTACTGTGGAGTAATCATCACTGATTCTGGCACAGAAAGCAACAATAATCCTCCTTAGAAAGACTGTTATCAAGCTACTTTTTCATTAGGCTTTTTTCATCCCTCAGCCAGTTTTCAAGGTATACAGCAATGCTGAACAGAAGCATTCACATTGGTCACAGTTAGTTTTGTGAATGTGAAAAAAGATGAGAACAATGAAGATAAAGACTTCACTATGACCTGTTGTTTTCTTTGGGGGTATTTCAGATTTCCAGTGTTACACAGATCAGGCTGATTTTTTAAACTATTTTTTCTTACTCGAGTTCAAACACTAGGTTCATAATATATTTTCAGAAGATACAGCATGGTTTATTTTTTTATACACTACTGATAATCATTCTGCTAATGCATAAAGGTTGAAACTTAAGTGACAGCATTGCCAACAAACTGCTTTGTGAAAATCTTTAAGGATTTTTTAACATAAAAATAGTTAATCGTTACGATACTGATCTCAATTCTAAAAACCTAGAGTTTAAGTTATACTAATACAGAACAAACTATTAGGTTTTAGTGTCACGTTGCCACTGATGCAGTGTCATTGCTCAAGCCAATTTTACACATGATACAATTATTACATTGTCTTATAGATTTTTCATCACTTTTGCATATATTAAACCAGATGTATGAGGTAATGCCAAAACATAATTACATTTACAGCTTGAGCTCTACTGTAAGCAATTTGACCAGAGCATTCATTGAGGTCTGCAGGTTTATTCCAAGAAAAACAAATCAACAGAACCCCAAAATGAGGGATTCTTTAAATTTTTGGAGACTGCGAAAGTAAACTTCAGAGATATCTCTATGAGTCCAGCTTGTCCCACTGTTTCTCCCCACCTCCATGATCATCCGGTATCAGAGCCAGGATGTGGGGCCAGATGGGCTTTGGATCTGACATGAGTGTTCTCATGTAAAATATTAGTCCCATGACCAAACAGCCAAGATTTTCCTGCTATCAGTTTTGCATAGTTTCCACCAAAACATACATTACAAATATTTCCACAAACCTGAAGTTCTCTACTCTCTTAATAAACCTCCACTGAGGTGAAACACACAAGCTCATGGTAACATGCCTATTAATTAATTGCCAGAAAAGGAACAACCTACCTTTAGTACTAAAAAAATCAAATCAATCTATTTGTAGCAGTGTATATCAAAACGTTATTTTGGTGGCATTTTGTGCTGTGCTGCACTGCTCTTCGAAGCCATCTGCTTTATTGTGTCTTATACAGGACAGGGCTGCTTTAATAACAACAAAAAAAGTTCATACAAAATACAGCTCTTCAATTCTGCACTGTTAAAAGGTCACTTCTCCACTCACCCTTTTTGACAAGAAAGGGATACAGAAGAATTACTCGACTTTGTTCTTTTCCAGTGTTGCACAGAAAGCTTTTAAGGAAGAAGTCACTCTAATATGAAAGCAACACAAAGGGGACACATGGAATACTGTGATTATTTGAACCTAAATGACTCTGTTAGCGCACTAATCTTTCATCTACAGGGAACCAGACTCTCATGTTGGTCACAGGGGACTAGGAAATTATCTCTGATCTTTGTGTCTATTTTTACACATCACAAACCAGCAATAACAATTTGGTACAATTCACTGGACTTAGCCATCAGCTTCAATTTAAACGTGGGCTTTTCTGGTGAAGTACTGCTTTAGTCATATGTTAAAGCTCCAACTAACCCTCCAATGCTCACGCATTTGTTCAGATCATGTCTGTGAGCAGGATACTCTCCTGCCCATGGTCCTGTTCCCACTACAGTTTTGGCTATGAGGCTACTGCCGATCTGTGTCTCCTGGCATCAGAAGAACAATGTGAACGATGCATCCCTCGCACAGGACCTCACAAAGGTTTCACCGCTCTGAATGGTAGCAAGACCAGCTCTAACCTGCATACTGCACAGTCAGCACACAGGAAAAAATACAGTAAACCACTTCTGATTTAGAGATTATTTTTAAAAAGCCCTGCTATAGTTTACAGCCATTTCACAACATGTTTTCTGTAAACAAGCACAGTATCAACAAAAAATAGTCACCGCAGCGGTGCACAGTACACGAGGAGGTGGTAGATGGTGGCACTTTGTCATAGAGGCAGCACCCTCTCCCGGGCAAGGATTGCCCCTGACGAGGGAAAGGAGATTTCACGGTCTTCGGTGATCACCGAGTGTCGGGCCATCAGTCCAAAGGGACATACTGACATCTTCTCAATTCTGTCACATTTATTGAGTGTCACACTTCCCGTCAAAAGCATCTCTGAAGTACCAGAACCAGCCAAAATGAAATATTAGGCATAGCAAATTGGGAGTAATTTGGCCCTGATACTTGCAAAATCTCCGGTTGAAAAGGTCGGCTCCTGATCAATCCAGGTAGTGTTATACAGGCTCCTAAGTATTCACAGCTTTTGTTCAGTCACAAATATCAATCCTAAAAACTTTAACACTTACTCCTGTTACAGAAGCTGATGTAAGATCTCTTAATTTCCGTTACAATTTCTGCTGTTATTCTTACACCAGCCGTCACTTCCAAGTAAAATTTGTCTATCGTCCTCCAACATGCAGTCACTTGGCTGGTGAAAGCCAACTCTGCTTTTCAGAGCTGGGGAATATTTGAAATCCAAATTGAAAATGCACAATGAAACAAATGAAACAAAATTAATCCCTTTTACAAAATAAAACCCTCTGCTCCTTGGTGAATCTTGTTGAAAGCAGACTAACGAAGAATAAAATAGGAGTTGGGACTTTTTTATATCCAACTCCAGATTTATGGCCTCCTATTGACAATTTTCCTCAAAAAATTCAAGCAATTCTTAGAACATATTTATCCCTATAGAAAGTTTAGGTCAGCTATTTCACATTTTGAAGGAAGTATCTATTTCTTCCTTTATTCCTTATTCAAGAAACCTCCTTTTATGTTGTATTCAATAATATGCCTCCATTTATGCTTAATCCAGGCAATGTGTGCAGAAATTAAAGATATAATTAAAACTGGGAAGTAGCAACATATTCACTGTTCTGCTGTTCCATGGGCTCAGCAAAATGTGTACGTATGGAGCCTATATACGGCCACACTCCATTTCTTTACTGTGGTTTTTCAGACTCTCACTTAACAAGCCCGTGATTCCTGATGACAATTTAACAGCTTTGTATTTTCATTCTGTGCAACGCTGGTTTCAATACTATTATGTCAGGAAATAGGCCTTCCCCCCCATTCTTCCAAATGTTAGTCTGCAACTTTTATTTTGTTTTTAGATGTAGGCAGTGGACGTGTTGAAGTTTAAGGCAGCTATTGCCATTTGCAATGTATTTCACCAGCCGCTAATGGAAACTGTAGATTCCAGGGTGCCTGGTTAGGGGTTTGTTTTTTTTTTTTTTTTTGGAGCGGGGCATTGGCAGAAGTCTGTTCTCTGGTATATTGCCCGCAACGGTGCTTTACCAGGGCTCCTCACTGTCACCGCACCGTAGAACTGCTTAGACTAGGACTCAGCTACTATGTGAAAAGCTTGAGATCTGCCACGGAGGAAAACACTGTCACAATTCATAGTAAATGTCCTTGTAGGCTCTGGAATGTTAATGTGCTGCATACTGCAGCAAGGACAGGGCACCCAAATAGTTTCAAACTATTAGAACGAGTTTAAAATTGCCCACTGGTAACTATTTAAAGGTCATTAGTTACTTTTTATATATATAGTGCATGTATTCAGCTAGCAGAAATCTGGTACTACATTGTTGGCCATAAAGGGAAAAGTTGGACAAGTTCTAAAACGAGATCAAAGCCTGGGCCAGATCCTCAATTAAAGTCAAATGAATTATATCCATGTACATCAGCAGAGGATGTTTTATAGAGTGCAAAACACTTTGTGTCAGAGCAAGAGTTAAGTGACAAACCACCACTGGTTTGACGGCAATTTTAACTGTTCTTGTCCAAATATTCAAGAACACGGTTGAACAAAATAATAAAAACCAACCCATGAAGTGTTGATTTCATGTGTCATCTCACTTCCTTACAAAATTCACCCTCCTCTTGCCTTCAGGAAAAATGTAACTGCAAAAATAATAGATAATGATAGCAATGGATACCCTGCTTTCCACCTTTAAAACAAATCTATATATGCTCACAAGTACCTTCACTCAACAAGCAGAAAAAAATCCTGTGTGAGAGAGTACAGTAATATGCAGAATTTGCAATTGCATTTAGCAATTCCTCTGGTTTTGGCTAAGATATTTTATGATCTTGAAAAATGGTAATTTTTTTCCTAAAGCTAAACAAAGGATAACAGCTAAATGATGCATTTACTAAGGTCACAACCCGAAGGTTAAATCGTTTTGTTTTCCTAACAATGAAAAAAATTCTATGATTCTTCCTGCTTCCATCTTTAATTTGGTAATGCTTTGTGTTTCTATATACACATGCTGCAGAGTAATAAGTTCCTTTTTAAGCTAACAGGCTCAAACAGTGGAAAAAAGACTAAACAACAACAAAAAATACAGTCAAGGAAGGAAAGGACAATAGGTTGCCCAGAGCACTAGGAAACTGAAAATATCTTACCAGTTTTACATGGTTGACTTATTGTGATTTACGGGGGGTTGGGGGTGGGGTGTCAAATAATCCCACGGTGTACAAAAAAATTCTCTTCTGGTCTGTTTGGTCACAAATAGAGGAAAAACTTAGAAAAGGACTAAGAACCAGGATATTGGATGAAGTGGAACTTAGAAAAACTATCAAAACGAGAGTAAAGCAAAAAGGAATAAAACAGGCTTTATACAGTCCATATGGATTAAGACTCACTCATTTGTAATTCTGGAGAAAAGAAATTAATGCTGGAAACATTTGCTGAACCGTATTTGTACTTTTTATTGTAAAGGTCAAAGAGGTGTATAATGGTTTTGCGAAGAGAAAAAAGTAACTGTAATAAGGTCTATTACTTACTATACTTGCTCTGTAACACTAAACCAAAGAGCAATGAACTGTACCTTTGGAAACTCTAAGGAATTGCCTTTTATAGCTGAAAGGTCAAAACAGAATTTGGAAGAGTAGCTATTAAGTTACATGGTCTTTATGTATCGTTAACAGTTTGCCCGTGAATTTACAGGAATTTCTATGCTGGATAACAGAGATAGGGCTTGTTCCCTTTTAGTATTTAAATCCTTTTGCATATAATCCTTACCCACCAACACAGGCAGGTCTTTCAAGAGTATTTCCTTGCTTTTGTATGTATCTGTACCTATTGAAAACGAACACAAGCCTATTTCACAAGCTCTTTCCCGTTCCTCTCGCAAGGCAGAAACTGGCACAAGTGCAAGCATGCAGCAGAGTTGGGTTAGGGCAGCTGACAAGTATGCGATAGCTGTCCCATCCCGTACGTGTTTTGCAAAAGCACTGTCAGTCCATGGGAAAGCTCTCTGAAGTTGAATGAGATGGCAGGAGGGGTGGCAATAAAGGAGCTGCACTGAGAATGTTGTCTATTTAAGCTGCCCACAAGACATCGACATGTTGTGGAAGGCACAGCATCGGGATACTCTTTCACTGTGCTGGCTGGGCAGGGCCTGCTGCGCTCCCCGTCTGCCCAGACAGAGGAGCCTGGAGAACAGATACATCCACAAAGGAAGTTTTTCTACACTTGGACACTGAACTGTTGGGATCTTCAATGTTGCATTCTACAGATTATCGTCTGATGTGTACCCGAGAGTAGTTCCTCTGACCTTTTCCTGCTTTTTGCACAAGGGATGTGAACAAAATAAAGACCTCCACGCTTCCTACTTAAACAAAAGTGTTATGACAATGCTCTTCTTTGGATGTTTTAGCCAGCTCAGGGTTAGACAGCAGATACTGTCCCCAGTCAGAATCACAGGGAGAAACCTCATTCACCATTCCAGCATTGGATCCTCCCTGGGAAATTTGTAATGATGTAATATAAGGTTTTTACAAATCAAATGTCTCACAGCAGTCATTACTTAACCGCTCTAGACCAAGATTAAAATTATTTCTTTTATTGAGGAGAAAACCAAGGCAACTGCTGACATTTTTGTGGCAAACACTGTAACTATCATTTCTGCCAAAGAGGAATGTTCATCCATCTGGCTCATTAAGAGTCCATGCTCCAGTTAATCCAGGTCAAATCTGTTTTACTTCTCTGCAGTGGAAACTATTTTGAGAAGGCGTGTGCAAGGCCCACAGATTGAGACAAACAGCTATGTAGATCTTTGAGCACAATTACTGTGCAACAACAACAACAACAAAAAAAGAGCCTTCTGCCCTGTGTACCGTTAGATAATATAGACCTAAACATGACAAGGCTCATTCTTGATTATATTACTGGGTACAGAAAGTACTGTTATTTCTATGTGTTATTGAGAAGCAGTTCTAATAATTACAGAAGACTACAATCTGGAACCTTTATGCTGAGAAAATACCCAGATAGCATGGTGTCACACTGACATAAAGTTAAACAAAAAATGGGATTGGCAGAGTAGTCCCAAGGGAGGGTGGTATTGAGGAAAAAAACCCACAGGTCGTGGAAAAGAGAATAATCAAATAAAATAAATCATAGTTTCCAAGAATAAATTTTTGGTTCAACTGATACATTACAGACTTTCAGTGGTTTTCTCAGAAAATCCACTGAGCTATATCTCTATTCTAATTTAGATATGCTTAGGACATTCTTTGTAAAGCAAGCATAGAATTACAGAATAATATGGGTTGCAAGGGAGGCCATCTAGTCCAACACTGTGCTCAGAGCTGGTCCCCCTTCAGAGTTACAGCAAACAGCTCAGGGCTGCATCCAGCTGAGTTTTGAACACCTCCAAGGGAGTAGATTCTACAACTCCTCTGTGCAACCTTCTCTGGTGCTTAACTGGTGACACCCATGGTAAAAAAAAAAAAAAAATATTACTGGTATCTTGTCAAAATTTTCATTTTGGAAACCTGTTTCATCCTTTCCCTGTATACCCCTGAGAAAAGTCTGACTTAGTTTTCTCCATAACTACCTCTTAGGTAGCTGAAGACAGCAATTAGATCCCCTCTTAGCCTTTTCATGTCTAATTAGTTCAGTAGTTTTAACTTTTCATCACTAGGGAGAATACAGTTTTGCACTCAGTACAGTTCCTACATTTTTGTAATAATAGGATTTTAGGTCTTTCTCAAATTGTAACTAACAATGGACCTAGCTGTAAGTAAAAAGATGAGACCATCCTGTGTTCACATAATTTCTTTCTTATACATACAAACTATATGCATGTCCACAGTATATTACATTATTATTAAGCCCATGCAGAATTACCTAAGTTATCTAAAGATGTCTAAAGCAAACTCAAACATAAGTCAGGGAAACCATGAGTGGCAAAGTTAAGCTTTAAGCACAAAAGCTGAACTACTATGTAGCATGTTTAAGCAATAATGAAATAACATACTTGTGATGTAGTCCTAGAAACCACTCACCAAATTTTGAACAAAGCATGTCTGCATTAACAGGAAAAGGGTGAATCCACACTTAGCGAGTGCATCTCTGAATCAGTTGCTGACTGCGCTACACTTGACCTCTGTGCAACTCTCCTGCATGTTCAATGTTCTAAATCAGGGAAATTGTTAATTGTGCAAATACTTTTTGAGTCATTTGTAGGGCAGCTACAAAGAAGGGCAAAAGGGCTTCTACCATAGAACCAGAATGTTCTGTATTATCAAAGTACATAACAGAAACATAGATGAATTAATGAGAGAAAAAAAGGCAAAAGGAATGATAACCCATTGATAACTTAGGGCCAAATCGAACAGAACAAGGAGAAAGCAAAAAAGGAAGAATTTCTTTGTTGGCTACAGATGTCCCCAGAAACCGTCTCCAAAGATCTGAGTATGAATAGTTCTTCAAGGCATGGCAAGCCCTGAAGTCAGCTGGAAAGGCCAGCAAGCCTCATGCTCTAGCAGCGGTGTTGAAAGAACCAAGAGGGATCCTCACTGGGTGATGTTCCAGTGTCTTTCTCATTGTAACTAGGTACCATTATGGAGAAAATTAACTTCTTTTTATACCTGTATACCAAGCACACTAATCTTTGAATGGTAAAATTGTTAACCAAGGGTGGACTGGCAAATTGGCACATCTTGTCCCCAGCAGACTAGTGGGCTCCCGAGACATTAAAGGAACTGCAGTGCAAAGTTGCAAGAACCTAATGGGTGGCAAATACAATTAATTTTGAACAGTTAGGGAGGTCACCCACTCTGCAAGCTCCAAGACAAGAGAGAAATTATCGCAGATACCCTTCACAGTAGGATTTAAGTCAAAGTTGTTATCAAAAGAAATCTTTGAATACAGCGTTGTTGCACTGAACTTAGGCATATGAATTAATAAACCAGAGAAGCTGCAGTTAGTCAAGTTTCACGGTAAATGGCCAAGGGAAAAGATTTGTAAGTTTATTAATATTTCATAGTATTGTAACACTAAATGTGGTATTCATTAAATATGAAAGCAGTACTGAATTTCCCACTTTTTTAGGAAAATACACTACAGAATGTTTTCAATACACAGGAAAATACAAGCATTGTTTTTGCTAGTATCATTGAAACACTTTTTTTTTTTCCCAGTTGATAATGCAAATTAGGTTCCCAGGAGAAATTTCTGTTTTTCTCTATCACCTGTTTCCTCAGTATCCAAGTAACTAGAAAAAAGGAAGACTGAAAACACAGCAAGAGAAAGTGAAGATCCCTAAGGAAAAGAGACAGGAGTTGCTGTCAAGGATCAAGAGGGGATTAAATGCATACAGTCAGTTAGAGGGAATGATTCTGGGAGAAGAGATTTACTATTTAAAATTGCCTCACAGCTGAAGACACTAGAAAGTTTGCAAACCTAATACTGAGGAAAAAGATGAGGAGCAGCCGGACTTCCCCATCCCATCACGGGGAGTACTTAGCCTATTTTTTTGGCTCACAGAAGTCTCAGGGGACAGTGACACTTACATTCTTTGGAGATAAACAGTAAAGTACTGTAGGTGACAACAGCCATTTTCACAGATCAAGAGGCAATATTATCGATACCATGGAAATAAAATCCACGGTAACTCCTGTTTGTTGCCTGATGACTAAGGCTCTAGAGAGGATTTTGTTTTATTTTGTTCTGTTGGAGCATTAGCTTTCTAAAGTGGTAAGGGAATAAGATCCTTTCAGACAGGGAGAAGGGATTAGTGTATCTTGCTGATGATTCGGGGTCAAACCTGGCAGTGTAACTACTGGGATGATTCTTCGCAGTAATGAGGAAGCTGTCTGAAAAAAGGAAAAGAGGGATTCAATATCTGTGGCCACAGCAAACCATGTTATTACTTCAAAAACTTCCAGTTACTGACAATAAAGAACGAGACTGAAGAAAGAGACTGAGCAGGACATTTGCCAGTGGTGCCCTTACCTGCTGGGAAAGGCAATCAAGCCCAGTCCGACTTGCCCAGCTTTTTCTGCCAAGCTCTTACAGGCCCCGAAACATCTTCTACTCAAACTATGTACAAACTGAATCTAATTTTTTCTGCTGAGGTGGGAGGATGGGGGCGAAGGGAGAACCATGACAAATCAATTGGCAAAAGAGGGCCAGAGCCATGCAGCGGTCGGAGCGGTTTGGCACGGGCACCGCTATCCAAACAACGGATCATAGCAGCGGCCCGGGAGGACCTCCTGCGATCCCGGCCCCGCCAAACTCCGGCATTCCCCCCTTCCCTCCCTCAAGCCTCCAGTGAATACGTCTCTGTTTCAAAAGTACGTGGGCCTGTCAGGCTGCGGCCTCAGCCCACATCTGAGCAGCAGCTTTCCCTCTGTGGCTTTCGGCCTCCGGCGCAGGAGGTGGACATGTCCCAGGCCCCACGGCCCCGGATGGCGCAGAGGCCTGCAGGCAGCCCCTGGAAGAGCACAGATGCCTCCCAGAGACTCCTCCTCGCTGCTGGTGTCTACGGAGGCCTCTCCTCTGAGATTCAGTGACAATAAACAAGCTCATACAAGTCCTGCCTATCCACAAACCAGGCTAAAGTCGAAGATGTGTAGTACAGATGTCCCAAGTAGGCGTGAAAACTAAATAGAAGCTAGGCATATTACAAGTGAGGTTTAAATTAACTTAGGCTGTGATAAATTAGGCAGATCACAATTTATGCATAACCTGTAATTTATGCCATGCTGCATCAGCCGATCATGTGGTTTATTCTACAAACAGAACAAGATGATTTAGATTATAGGGAAACATACTGAAGTGACATAGAGCAGACCTGTCGTGGAGGGAAGGGAGGAAAACTGGAAAGGGCTCTGAGTGAGAAACCTGCATTTGCTTATCCTTGTTATCACACTCACTTTGTGAAAGCTGTAACTCCAGCAGCAAACCTACCTGACAATCAGTGTGAGGAGGCATGTTGACACAAAGATGCAGATGAAAAGGAAAGACTGTTAAAATAACCCCCCATATCTGTTATTCCTACTCATACTTCTCTAGGGTTTTCTCTTCATACTTTCATTCAAGCTCCTCACAGGCGTGCATTATGGTGGCACAGCTCTGTGGCTGCCACGTGTCTCAGGTCTTTCCTCAAATCCACTCTGGCTGCAAACTGGCTGATTGTTTCCCTCCCTCTGCCCCACATCTCCGTGTGGCTTCTTAGAGCCTTCCCATTTCTGCTCCTCCGTCTGTTCCTACTGCCTCCAGCAGCCCCTCTACTCTTCAGGCATCCACCATTTGCCATAATATTTGTATCATCAAACCTAATTCTTGTAATTATTTTCTAAATATAGAAACACGTTTCTTTTATCGTAAGCGTGAGATGTGAACACTTGAATAAATGATCATATAAAGTGGAGGCCTAGGTGCATGTAGTTGCCCCGCTAGTGTTTAGACTGCATTGCCAGCTAGCTCCTGTCCTGTCAGCAACTTTGCCTCCGTAGAGAAATCTTGTGGCAGAAAGATTCTGTGCATAAGGAAACCTAGGGTACTAACTGCATTAGTACCAGGAACAAGGGATTCACTGATTTTCTGGTGCAATTCTGACTAGCTTACAGCACTGACATTTTTGTCTGTTAAAAATGATAATGATATTGTTAATAGTTAGGGCCCCATAAGAGGGTTTCTCTGCATGAAGTCAGGCTTGAGTGTTACACTTAATCTGCAGTTACATTTTAAATTGCATTTATATTATAGTTTAATTGAAGTGTGCGTACTATTTCCCACAAATAGTACTTTCAGTTGTTATACTATATCAATAATAATTATAATGATTTATACATTCATTCAACTTAGGTTATGTGAGAGTTAGATTATGAACGCATTTGAATTACAGCGGAGTCAACTGTATACTGGCATAAACCAACCTGCTGATATTTTCCTTTTCGCCCTCATATACGCCTTTTTAGAAAGACTGACTCTTGATATATGGGTGCAGAGGCTGATAGGCATCTTGTTAATGAGTTAATGCTGGATTTATTAGAATACTTTCTTTTCATTCCCTTCCCTATCATGTTATCAAGGACCCTGTGATACACTTCAGAATAACTAGATCTTTTGCCAACTGCTGTAATAGCTAATAACTGTCACTGCTGTCATATAAGGTGCTTGAAGCTTCATAAACTCACATCTAGGACTCCCCTCTTTTTAGCAACATCTTTGATTTTTTCCAACTATGAGTTCAGCCCTCGCCACAGCAATGACAACTTCTCTCTTCATACAGAAAATATGTTCTTGCTCTCTTCCGCCAACCTGATTTCATTATTCAAGTCCATCGACTAAAAAATAACCAGGCTTTTGTTTACAATGGTTACAAATTCATAATCCTGTCCGGGCCTCAGAATTTTGCACAGCATATTGCCAATTAATATCTAATTAATGCTTGTAGGCCCATTGACTGTGTTACACATCTGCAAAGCAAACTGTTGACATGTTCATTTTTATTTCAGACTGCATGCTATAGACTATATGGAATAGGGAGTACATGGAAAATTCTCAGCATATTCTGAACTCAGTACACCTCCTCGGTAACATATTCTCACCAAAAAACTTGAGAAAAATATCCAGGGATTTTTACCGTATAGAAAATACAGTATTACATCATTATAGACAAAAATAATCTCTAGTGTTTATTAGGAAAAGGCCTCAGGCAATTGCAGAGGGTTGTGCCGTTTTTGTGTGAAAAAGAAAGAGTGGATTTCTAAAAGCAACTTCCCATGAATGGCCATAGCTATGGGTACAGCTGTAGACCAAGAAATAGGCTACTGAGGATGCAAATTAGAATACAAAGGCTTACAACAAAATAAAACAGAGAGGATGCAAATTCATATGCTATAAAACTGAAATAGAATATAACTTTCAAAGAAGTGGGATTAACTTGAATCCTGGAAGCTGTGACACACAGCACATTTTCTTTCTGGCTCAGAAATACTCTCTGTCTTAATGAAAAGCTGTTACATAGAAGTACATCTTATAAATTTCCAAATCAAGAGTCCTCAGGTTTCCAACAGGTTCCCAACTGGGAGCCCTTCCCACTAGAATGGGAGTGAATGACTTCTGATTATAAGTCAGCGTTTCAAATATCTCACTTTAAACACCTATGCTAAATTTCAAAAAAATCCAAGTAAAATAATGCCAAAGAGACTGACTTTGAGAAGATTGTGTTATCAGACAGACAGCATTTATTTGCACAACAAATTGCAGGATATGCATTTAACAGTTTAAGAAGCAGCTAATTCTTTCTTTGCTGCACTTTAACAAGTGAAAATACAATTAAAAATAGGGCTTATAACTTAGGTGGCATAAACAAATATGGTCTGGAAAAATAATTAACATTTCTTATCACATTTTTTTTGTTTGTTGTTACTCTAAAATAATCAGGAAGTATAGTGAAATTATCATCATAACAGAAGATGATAACAAAAATTACCAAAATATAAGACAGATAAGGAGAAAGATGCAACAAGCAGAGCTTCTCTACACCTAAAGGATTAAAGTGGCAAAGTTAACCTCACTTCTTCTATGAGAGAGATGCACTGGATGTACACTGGATAACAGCATTCATTTGGAAGGCGACAAACATTTTAAAGGGCTGAATTTGATTTTTTTTAATTAAAGAGATCAGAACTAAAATCTCAACACGCTTATACCTATTTAAACTAAAGGTCTTTCAGGCTTTTTATGCATTTTTTGCATTCAGAGTAAATTGCCAATGAGTCTCCAAAATAATAACCATGTTTTTACAGTATATGGATTAAATAATTTACAATACCACCTAAGACACTTTGCTAACTTCGAATTTTTTAAGCACCTGTCAAAAAATGCACTGATACTACTGCAGGTTTGGTGTTACGTATTTAAATGATTTTTAACTTGAGCAGACTTTAAACAAATAATGGACATTCTACATTAATATTAATTTCATTAGATGGGCTTTACAGTAAAAGGATGTTCAGAGAAGCTAGAGAGTTCAAATGAATATATCCTTACATTCTAGCTCTAAATTGATTTGCGGCTAGTTTCTAATATGGGCACACAGGCAAATACGGATGAGTTTGATGTTTGCGTGCGTGCCATGCAAAAAACTGGCATCAACAGAGACACGAGAGACCCCAAATCTCTCTTTCCAGCCATTTTTCGCACTGGTCAGAAAGGCGGCTGGCAAACAAAAGCACTGAGAGAGCTGGTCGATGTCGCTGCGAGGTGACTACCATTATTTGAGAAAGGTCTTTGTGCTTGTGGGAGGCTCCTGAGGACTGGGAAGAAAGCAGATGGCACTCATTTTCAAGAAGGGCAAGGAGGAGTATCTGTATAACCTGGGAAGGTGATGAAGCAAATCCTCTTAGAAACCTGCAAATCATCCTCAAAATCATTTCCCAACATATGAAGGACAAAAAGGTGACTGGGAGTAGTCAGCATGGGTTTACAAAGAGGAAACGATGCCTGACCAACCTGACAGCTTTTCACGAAGAAGTGACTGGCTCAGTGATTGAGGGGAGAGCAGTGGATGTCGTTTATCCTGACTTTAGGAAGGCTTTCAACACCGTCTCCCATAACATGCTCATAAACAAACTGTATGGACTAGGCAAGTGGCCAGTGATGCGCATTGAAGACTACCTGAACTGCTGGGCTCAAAGGTTGGGACTAGTTGTACAAAGTGCAGCTGGAGATCTGACAGGAACCTCATGCAGGTCAACAAGGTGAAGTGCAAAGTCCTGCACACGGGGAGGAACCACCCCATGAACCAGTATATGCTGGAGACCTACCAGCTGGAAAGCAGCTTTGCAAAAAAGGTCCTGGTGAACGCCAAGTTGGGCGTGAGCCAGTAGTGTGCCCTTGCAGCAGAGAGGGCTAACGGCACCCTGGGCTGCATTAGGCAGAATGTCGCCAGCAGGTCAAGGGAGGTGGTCCCTCCTCTCTGCTCAACGCTGGTCAGACAAAGCTGGAGTGCTGGGTCCAGTGCTGGGCTCCCCAGTATGAGAGTGACATGGACATACTGTAGCGAGTCCATCAATGGGCCACAAAAATGACAAAGTGATCAGACCACCTTTCAGATGAGGAGAGGGTAAGAGAGCTGGGACTGCCCAGCCTGGAGCTGAGAAGGCTCAGGAGGACTTTATCAATAACTACAAATACTTGGTGGGAGGGAGTAGAGAAGGCAGAGCCAGACTCTTTGGTGCCCACTGACAGGACAAGAAACAATGGGCACAAACTGGAATACAGGAAATTTCGTAGGGATGTAAGAAGAAACAAAAATTACCACGAGGATGGTCAAATGCTGGAACAGGCTGTCCAGAGAGGTTGTGGAGTCTCCATCCTCGGAGATATTTAAAACCCAAGTCAACACTGCCCTGAGCAACCTGCTCTTGCCGACCCTGCTCTGAGCAGGGAATTAGAGTAGATGAATTCCAGAGACGCCTTCCAACTTCAGCTGGTCTGTGAGTCTGTGCAATTTCATCAGTTTATAGGCTGAGCAACAGTTTCTGGAAGCACTCCAAGACAGACACAACACCTCTTAGGAACTCATAGTCCGTCAAAAGAAACCTCTACAGTCTGACTTATTGCACCAGGAAAAAATGAATTTCTTGGTTACTATTTAGGGCTAAGACGTTTTTCACTTTCTAGATAAGAATTTCCCAGATAAGAAGCAAATAATCTTTGTGTCTACGGTAGGCAGATTTAGGGAAATAACTCCGGCCACATTTGGAGCAAGTCCTTGTTCGAACCACGTCCTTCCTTCAGTTAAGGGGAAGATTACTGGTCAAGTAAACTTCGCTTCACATTTGCCTACAACATGTCAAGAACAAAATGAATCAATTCAGCAGTAGCAGCAGCTGGGAAGACTTGGCAAAAGGACTGTTAAGTCAGCTTAAGATAATATGCAAAAAATTAGCAAGCCTTCTTGGAGGAGGAAAGGGCTTATTTAAAGTAGCTAAAGTAGTACAGCAATGGCAAAAGGACTAAAGAGAAAATAAGAGAGCTGACAACAGTATCAGTAGAAAGACTTTGGGCTTCACAGTTCAGCTGCTGCTCCCTAAGAAAAATAGGCTTGTCCCTACAAGATGAAAGGGTGAACGTTCACCGTCATTCAGTTTGTTTCAAAACATAAAAAGTTTCCAATTATGGTTTTTAGCTGCAACAGTTGAAAAACACTATTAAGTTAGCAACTGTGCTAAAAATAGCAGTAATTCTGAATTAATTCTGAATAGACATGCCTTGTTTTGAACCAGAAATAGAGATGGACAACATAATCCAATATATTTCCTTTCCCAAGGCAAAAATGTGCCCCAACTTACATTCTCTAAAGCTTTATATCAGTCAGGTAATTGGGTCAGAAATACCACTTCACTGGGGATATCTTTTACTCCTAACAGAGGAATGTGATACCATTAAGTACAAATTCAACTTATATACTCTCTAGAAAGCATCTTGATTTAAGCAACATCTTTTAAATCTACACTAGTATCATTGAGCCATCCTGTATGCAAGGGAGCAGATATCATAGAACTTTAAATGGGGGAAAAAAATAAAATTCAGATTTGCTATAATTTCTTACATTTAAAAGCTTTTTTCCATTAAGTGCTATACATTCTACTGTTAGATAACTTAGCCTGAAATTCACCATTTACTTCACAGTTTTAAGTTTCCCTCCTTGCTCTTCTTAGAGCTTTCAGAACTGATTTATTTAATTATTGGGAAGAACAGAAGGGACAGAATCAACCCCATAACGTGCTTGTCCTTTCCAGACTACTATAAAAGGAATTGTTCTCATGTTGGCGAGAAAACAAGAATTCCTTTTTGTGAAAAGTTACTTGGCTTCACCTTTGGTTTCCATTCAACATCCGATGCAACTGAAACTTTCTCCTCTGTAAACAGAGCATAAGCAGAGCAAACACTTTAATCTGGATCATCTGCATTTTTGAAGAGTGAGTAACCATCAGTTGACCAACCGTTTATAAATGTGGCCTTAGAATTTGGTGTAAAAATATACTGATTTCTATTTTCAGCATCGTTTGCAGGCCTTGGAAGGGTGCGGCAGGGAATAAGCATAAAATATGTACTAAATCGCATGATAAGAGAAGGTTGACAGTAAATAAAGTCAAACGAATCAAAGAAATATTGTTGTCTTTCTGAAATCTAGCGCAAAGTAATAATTCATTTTGGGCTGCTAACAATCATCACTAAAAGCAACACAAAAAAGACTAAACCAAGTTTGTTTGAATTAGTAAGGCTGTACACATCACGTCCACAAATTCACCAGAAGTCCATCACAGATTGGTACCTTCTGAGTTTCTTCTTCCCCTTCGTTTTGACGGGCAGTTTTAATGAGCTCTTTTTAAGCTGGGCAGGATCACTGCCTCCGAGGTAGTCCCACCTGAGTCTCTCGGCAGCAAGTAGTGCCTCCGTCCTTCTTGCCACCCCCCTCCCGGCCCCAAACAGACGTCCTCACGTTTTCCTTTCTTAAGAGTTGCTCAGCTTTGGGATGGGTTAGACAGCCAGGCAGGGTTGGGGAGTTGGCTCATACTTTCTAAGCCCAGGAATGCGACAGGATAGCTTTATGTCTAACAGTATTTTCCCCGTATTGAAGAAATGGGCACAAATCTTCCCAGTTATTCCCATCTTCATTCCCATCAGCCATTTACATCAGAATGTGTTGAGGGCTCCTATCTACTTATTTACAACATCCATCATCCAGGAAATCCACCAGTTGCTCTTTAACACCTCCGATAATGCTTACCATATAATGTTATTAACCTTTTAGAAAATACAGTGCCTGCATTAATTTTCCACCACCTCAGCAACAGCTGGGAAGCTCTGAGCTTTGTTCAGAGAGAAATAATCCATGAACAGTCTATTCCAAAGAAAAACTCTGAAATACTGGGGAAAACAACAAATAAGAGAGCAAGGCAAAGGGAACTGCTGAAGTATTTGTGTGTGACAGGAGCAGGAAGAGGGTTAAGAGGGAGGAGGACAGATGGACAGAGACCTCGGAGTTCTCCACAAATCTTTTGATATATATGCCATCAGCAGAGTGCTAGTTGGGTCAAAGTAGTAACAGGTCTCACAGAAGAAATGTTTCTTATGAGGAGCTTGTACCTGGTTAGGACCAATAAGGAAATCTCGCTTGCTTGCTTGCTTTCCGCTCCTCCTCCTCCCCCCCGCTCCTTTGGTTTTTCTCCCCCTCTTCTGCCATTGCCGTCCATGACCTTCACAAGAAAATGCTTCTGCTTTGATAACAGGCTGCAAGCCTCCAAGGACCAGCACTGCTTTCTGGGAGGGAAAACTGTTGCCTCGCTCAGAATCCAATCAAAACCTGAACATATCAAGTGAAAAATAAACCAAGGACATCATTATTCCATCTCATTGTGATTTGGCTTGCCTTCAAATCTCATACCCTGTATATCTGAAATAGCAGCACGCCTCCATTAGCTGAGCCTTCCAACGCTTTAATCAAAGTATCTTTCAGAATAAAAAGGCAGAAATGTCAAATTCCAATCACCCTTTAAATTCCTTCAATTCCCTGTGCTACACAAAATTAAAAGCCTTACCCGTGGATAATTTCCCGTAAAAACCAGCATGCATGCAGGCGCTCAGCCACGCGGGTGGGTGCCAATTTTAGAACATGGCAAGCACGGGTGGGACAAGACATGGAGGCCCCCCGTGGGCATCCCACGCTCCCGGGCATGCTCCTGCAGTCAGCGGAATTGGTTTTTCATGAGTGATAACAACTTCCACATTTTATAAGAAATATAGGTTATCGGGCGTTCAGCAGGATGATGCCACGTACCTAGTCCAGTGCATGTTACAAGTAAATTTTTGCTTTTCTTCCTTCTAAGTTTACATGAAGAATATCAGATACTGGGTTTGCTGTTTTTACTGGAAAGCTTTTGGAGGGCAAGAGACCCACAGCTTTCTCAGACTCTACTGACAGCCAGAGGAATAAAGTGGTTAAAAGAAACAGGCACGGTCAAAATAAACAGGCACAAAGGGTTTGATTAGCCTGACTAAAACTCTCTCTCTCCTTCTGTGGTGCTTATAATCCCACTAGGTCCCCAGGGATCGTTCAAAATCTTTCAGCAAAGGTAAGGTAAGGAAAATGTGATATTCTGGATCCCCATTTAGATCATGTCTACACACTAAAGAGTTTTAAGCTTTTTTTTTTAATAGGAATCCCTAAACCATTAAGCTACTTCATAGAAAAATACTGTAGAAAACAAAACTATCCTTAGGATTAACATAAATCTGTAATGTTTTCTATGAGGAAACTTTTACAGCTGCATCATTTTAATGATTAGAATTGTGCTAACTTGTTTCTGCTGAAGATGATGATCCTTTTAAAATGTTTTAAGAAGGAGACTAAGTGTAAATGTGCCATCTTAACTGTTACCTTGTATGAACATATTCAAAATTACAAGAACGTAAGCTTCTGCTCTTCTACATATGCTTGCAATACTTAAAAACTATATTTTGCCTTTAGGAATAAAAGACTGTATGAAACTGATAAAAATTTAACCATATAGATATGGATTATTTTAAAAATATGGAATTAGAGAAAGGACCAGAAAACCTCCCAAATATTATCAGCCTCATGCTCTAAATAATACCCCCAAATTAAAATAGGACTTGTGACCAGAACCAAGAAAGATTATGACTTCCTTAAAATCCTGCCTCTCTGTCCTTCGAACACATCATTAAAAATGTTCCGACTTGTTGCACATGTGGCAAGTCATCTAGAAGGGAAGTCTCTGTGGTCTTTGCAGCGAATACTCCGAACCCAAACAAAACAACTAACTCCCTTTCTCCACATGTGTTTTTCCAGGAAGATGAAGGAGCGTGTTCCCTGGCACAGCCCAGCTGGCAAGCCGTTCTGCAAAGGCACACTCTGCTAACCACTAGTCCTCCTTTCCATAAAGCTCCGTCTTTGATAAGGCACAACTATTTAAAATTCCCAGTGCTGTTGTGCTTCCCCTGACAGCGATATGGTATTATCACAAGTGCATCCTCCTCAACAGCAACATGATGCTATAAAGCACCGCTAAATTTATGGAGGAGTCTTCTTCTAGTGGCTTGCTATAACACAGTACAATGGTTATCCTCCTAAATGATAATTAAACTTTGGGGTAACATTTAATTGAAAATGTACTGTGAAAATCAACAAGTCAGCCTTTTCAAATCAAGGCTGCTTGGTTCACAATCCTGTTCAATATGATTTTGTCTAACAGTAATCCATGACAAAAATATATGAGCTTAATCCTGTTCCCTCTGGCGATCATTTAAAATGCTTAACCCCTTGGACAATTCTGAGGCTGAAATAATTTCACAGTATTAGTTAAAGGTTAACCTTTTTCTACAAATATTGTACCTTTTCAGTTATAAATAACTCTATCTGATCAGTAACTATATTCTATTAGTAACATAATTGAATCTTTTCCTTTGAAAAAAAAATAATTAAAAGTGAGTGGGTTAATTTTCACACGATCACCAGTTTCACATGTAAACCCCTGCCAGACTGCTGTTCCTTGAAGGCAGTCCGCTGCTCTGTAACCACCCTGGGAAAAGCCATGACCAGCTGCGATGCCCACGGGCAGCCTGGGGACCAGGGCTGAGGGAACCAACACTAGGTAGGAGCAGACAGGACAAAGCACCCTCCTGCACCAGCCGGGGAGTGACTTTACGAGCAGTTCTTTCCTCACATCCAAGATCCAAAGAAATTTGCTGCCATCCTCCTCCTATCTCACTGAGTTGCCTTGGGCCACAGCAAATCGTGTGGCTCAAGAGAAGCAGCTTTGTAATGCTCTCCCCGAGGTGTGCGTGCATCACCAGGCTCGTTCTGGAGCAGTTTCAGCGTGACCCCGATGCCCCGCAAACCCACGGAGAGTTTATGCCCGTCAGCCAAACCCAGAGCCCATCTCCGAGTGCAGCTTCCTCCCAAGGGACGCAGGGCGAGTCCTCCGAGATGTGCACTGATACACGGTGATAAGCAGGGACATCTGGGAATTCGCTTCAGAAACGCACTTCTGACCTGAGCTAAAGCTCTAACTTCGATGGAGCCCTGCTCAGTAAACCCATGATAACTGGTAAGAGTCCCCTTGTGGCCACCAAATTTCAGGCAGGATTAGTTCCTTCTCTGCACTGGCTCTGGTTTGATGATTAATTCTATTTTTAGTCCCTACTTTGTGCAAGTCCAAGCAGTGAAAGAGGATGCCTGTGTGCAACGGCAAGCAGAATTTGGTTCCATGTCAGACTAAGGACGCAGAAAGAGGATTATATCTGCTAGGAGAAGAAATACAGCATACGATAGATACTGAATCCCCTAGGGAGGTTGGCTTCTGAGATAAAGTTCACAGTAATCTCATCTTAATTAAAACAAAATGAAATTTATGATATCTCATTTCCCCGCCACTTTATTATTTAGGTGTCATTGTCAAAGACTCTGCAGAAATCTAGGAAGAGACAGTCGCTGCCCCAAGGAGTTTCCAGTCTAACTCAGGCAGAAGTAAACACTGAATAGCTCAGCAAAGAAAGTAAAGCCCTCGGCGATGAATAAATACCTTTATGTTTTCACAAAGGTCATTCTCAGCAGAAGTGAGAGAAGGCTGGCAATGGAGAACCTGCCTTTACTGCTGTGGCACAGGAGAGAGCAGAAGAGAAAAGGGAGGAAGTGAATGCAGAGGCGGATGGAGGGTTGGAGAGGGGACTTTTCAGAAAAGAAAAAGGATGGCTTTAAAAGCAATGCGAGGTGTTAGCGACTGCTGTCACCTCTAAAAGCAAAAAGTTTTCATCCGATATAGAGAAAGAAGCAAAGCAAGCACAGGCAACAGGTAGGAGAAGTGACATGTCCTGAATGAAGGCTGGGGATAAATTTAAGAGCATTATTTTGGACATACTTTGTCATGAACTGCAGATAAGTTTTTTTCCTTTTTTTAGTGAAATACAACTATAAAAATCCTTGACAATATTATACAAAATAATATCGAGAAAAATGCCATGCCCTTTGAAAGAGTAAGGATACAGGTGAGGAAATCAATTCAGCTAAATAATTCCCAAGAAGCGCTAGGACAGCTCCCTTTCATTTTAGATATGAACATAGTTACGTGACATAATTTAGCAAGTGATTTAATGGCTCTTGTCATGAATGCTATTCATCTGCTAGATGAAACTCTGGTTTTCTATTCATATTTTTTGAAAGCTCTAACACAGCTATTTTTTTTCTTTCTTTCACCTACTACATCTTCAGAGTGCAATTATAACTTCTGAGCTAAGCAGCAAAGATCTTTCCCCCTTCCTTAGGAAGCACCTGCCCGGCTTCCCTTGCAGCACCGTCTCCACGTCAAAGCTGAGGACAAGCAGTCTGAACTGATATTGTGACTCCCTTGGAAAGGGAGTATATAGAAAAATGAAGACAAACAAATCTTCCTTATTCCTCTCTAAAGAGCACTGGTGGAAAAGGTTGGGTACTACGTGGTTTGCTCTAGAGCGTGCCATTTTCCTCGTGCCAACTGGGAGTAAAAGCCCTTAAGAGAAACCCACAACATTTCTTTTTCCCAACCCCACCCCCAATATTTTCAGAACTGAAGCAATCTGCCTTCTAATTATTTAATCATTATTCTACCCCTTCCTGAACTGTCAGACTGTGTCCAGTAAGTAAAGGGTCCTACCAGTACAGAACCTCTCCTTGTGGTACAAAACTCTCTTGAAAATCCATAGCTGATTTAAGTCTTATTTACTGCACAAGAAAACACAATTTGAGTTCATCTTGAAAAAAACCAGAAAGCAAACTGTGGCAGAAGACCACTCCTGCACCCTGAAATTTTCTGTTTTAAGCCTCCTTCCTGTGAAACAGAAAAAAAATCTAACATTATTTTCAGGAAGCTTCATCAGAAGTTAGTCACCATAGAGTCCATTATATGTTATGGGGGAAAATGACAGTGTGCGTGTATTCCCCTGGCTTTTATGATCAGAAAAATAGAGAAAAACAGAAATTCTATCACTATAAGAAAACAGGAGTAAGCTGAAAGTGGAAGAGCCAAAACAGATTATAAAACAGGAGGCAGGGACGATAGATAAAGTCTGGACAATACTGACACTTTTTTTTTTTGCCCAGCACAATCTGTTTTGGGAGCTTGGGTGGGGGAAGAAGAAGAAAGATCATCTGGGAGCACAGTAGATGGATTTTAAACTCTTGTCATTCTTTCATTCTTGGCTCACTTCAGTCTCCTACTCTTGGCATCCTCTGTTTTTCTTCTTATTGCACAGAAAGGATAGCTTTAAAGTAACAAACAAATGCAAGTCTGGAAAACATGCCTGTTCTTTTCTGGGAAGCGCATGGGAGAGCTCAGCTGCTGCTCACTTCGAGCAAAACTGACACCCCCTCATTCGGTCGTTACCAGACAGTTCAGTGGCCAGAGAAGAGGAGCTCTCTTACTCCGTAAGTTAATATTAGGCAGTGAAACTGTGTATGTCATTAAAGTTCAAAGAATCTGATTAATCCTTTGATGTGTTGCCCAATTATTAGAATAATGACTCTATTTTTTTCAAATGTATTGGTCTGTCTTCTCGATTCTTTCTTTTTTAACCCCATGCTTTAATAAGTGGTGAACCTCAGGAAGAAAGGGATAATTTTTATTCAAAGGAGAGCAGGCTGCTGTTTCTGGAGCACTTCTTCTACATATAATGTACAGGATATTACCCTCCTAACACAGACCAAAAAATTCTCTTTATTTTTCCCCCCTGGTGCTCTCCTTCTTTAGACTTGGAAAGTAAACATTTAAAAATGCATGCTGTTAGTGGGCTGTGTAGCACTACACTGCTCTGTCAAAGTGAATATTGTGATAAATTATGTCAGTCTGTTCATACTTACAATCATCTTCCACTTCCTCATACCAAAGCATGTGAGCAGACACGAAATCTCTCCACAAAAAAGAGGAAAAAGAAAACAACAGCAAAATACTTCTTGGCAAAGTATAGTCCAACTTTGCTGCTCCAGTAGCTTTTGCTGAATTAGGCTTGTCCCTGCGTGACGACAGATGTGTCCCCGCACAAGCCCCAGCAGCTCGGTGGAGGAGAAGGAGCCCGGTGGGACACAGCTCCGGGCCGGCTGCCGGCAGGGTCTGCGTCCTGGGCAGGGAGAGGCAGGGATCCTCACTTCCACCCAGCCGGCATGGTAACTAATGCCAGGGCTCTTTGGAGGCCCCTAAATGTTTCAAATTCCAGGACCTGCGCAGAAGCAATGCTCTGTGCTTCCCTCAAAACAAAGTTGATTTCCCATAATAGGACAGCCCATGCACTCGACATATAAGGCTCTGCTTCCAGGGTGGCATGTGCAATGGATTTAAATTATGTGTTACAGCTTCCCGAGGAACATTTAGCACTACAGAGTGGGGTGAGGATGTTTACTGCTCCCTTTGTGCAGTTGCCCTGGGAGCCCTATGAAATAGATTTGCCCCCTCGCCAGCAAATGACCCCAGCCCATCCCCAGACAGGATCCTCCCTTTTTGGGAGAGAAGAGCTAACCTTCCTGTATTCGGCCATTCTCTCCCAGATGAGACTTTGGGGATTGCAACCTCCCTCCCAAGCAGGGGGAAAAATAAACAAACCCAAAAATAGTGCTGTCGCCAAACTAAGTGTGTAAATACTAACAGAGGTTGTGATAAGTCAGAGGCTGCTTTAAAAAAAAAAAAAAAAAAAAAAGCTATTAAAAGCTATTGACTTACAATTGACCTTTCCACTCCCAACAAAACCACGCGGTACTACTGCTATACACAGCCCAGAACCACCCTGCAGAAGAAGCAGAGGAAGGACTGTACGCAAGCTGTCTGTCACTGCCTCTTCCTAATGGTGGGAACATCCCTTCCCTCCCAAATCCCAAAAGCTGCTGGTCCCAGACAGGTGGGACCTGGGCTCACACTCTCCCCCTGCCTTCAATCTCAGGCCTCCTTCATTTATATGGGAAGGAAAAGCAGGCATCCACACAATACATGAGAATGGGACTCTGGCGTCCTCCACCCAAATCCAATTTTTATAAGGCTGCTTTCTACAGTATATAATTTGTACAGTATATACGGCCTTCAGAGATAGGCCATAAAGAATCACGTTATTAATTCATGGCTTCATTTGAAAAACACTCTTAAGCTGTTAATTACTTCATATATTGAAAGCTATCCCTAAAAAACTGAAAAATGATATTTTTTAGTTTTAAAAGTTAGTGTCTAGTCTTGGTGACTACAAGTTTATAAGAAAATTCCTGGATTATACAGAAAAATAAACACAAAAATGAAGTGCATAATATCCCCTTACAGCCACTGGCATTTTCTACACCGATAGTCAAATTAATACGCTGGAGAACCTGGATGTACAGCACAGGCCAACAGACTCCTAAGGATTAATTTGCAGCCCACAGGAACTGCAAGTCATGAACTGATGTAGAAAATAATCTGAAGCAGAGCAGAGCATGCTGTGACAGCAGCAGCATTTTGATTATTTGAGGGAAAAGGAGACCGAGCAAACTCAGGAAAGGAACTGCTTATTGTGCAAAAGTTCTGTTTTAAAATATCTGAGGTCACCCTTGATAGCACGTGCTGTCAGTAACGGAGGCCAATTAATGTACTTAAGGACTACAGGTGAAAGTTGTCTTGAAGGTAGGTGTCTAATGATAGAACTGTGATCCTCCTGGCTCCTATTCATTTCAAGGTGACAAACTTTTTCTTCAAAACTTTCCAGGTGCCTAAATCTCTGTTTCTGAATATGACTAGAGGGCTTTCATCTCAACAGAGCTCTGCTTTACACCTAACTCCAGTCATAACCCACAAAATTCATGCGGATTATTCATGCTCTCTGACAATGTCTCTGGGACCATCAGAGAATACTCCGATCAGGCTCTGCAAGAAATGCAGTACTAGTCAATACTTTCTTCTAAAACATGCCTCAGAGAAGTGTCTAGTGGTAATATTTACAATAGTTGACAAATTAAACAATCCTCTAGACGCAGGAAATCCAGATTTGCTTCCCCTCTTCTTGCTGGGTGAGTTCAAAACTTCTGTGTCTCAAGAGAGCCCCCGGTCCATTCACAGCAGTGCAGAAACCTCCGGCCTAGACACATTTTCCCTTCCTCCTCTTGACACTCCTCCAGTCAACGGGAAAAGAGTCAAGGGGTTTTGGGTCATATGGAGAAATAACAAGAGTGTTCAAGCCTACTGGGTTTTTCGGTTGGTTTGGGATTCGTAGGGGGCTGGTTTGTTTGGTTTTAGGTTTTGGGGGGATGTAAAGAAAATTGAGAGGCTCTTAAAAATTAAATACTATTTTCAGCAGCTACGAATGCTGTAATTGGTTAACACTGAGAAACATCAACTCTACTGAAAAGAGGCTTCATATGCATCTGTCAGTCCCTACTGGCCAGCATGGTGTAAACATATATTGCATGTATAACCTGGAACGGGCTTATCACTTTAACACACCAGGTTTACTTGTTTATAGATGTGTTGGGGCTGAACCAGCACTAAAAGCTCTGGCTCTCTTCAACATCAGAGAGCAAGTCACAGCCTCACTGTAGATCTATGTCAAGTAATCAGGGTACACTCAGTAAATGCTGGTAGTCAGAGGCGACCTGCCTCAATCTTCTAGAGGTTGCAAGCGGTGGGCTCCGACCTGCAGCAGCACTGCTTGGTGCTCTGAGACTACAGGGCTTGTGCTACAAGAGGGGAAAGGAGCAAGCTTCAAAGTCACAGATAAGTAGGAAAATGTAGAAAAACTGGAATGATAAAAATGTCTATTTTCTTAAAATGATTGCTGGCAGCTCTTGTTCAATGTTGCCTTCCTCATTCACAATCAGTAATGGGTGAAAGAAAATTGTCTTCTTCACAGTAACGGTTAGGGTGATTTTCAGCCACCCATTAACAAACACTTTATACAGCGGCTGTTTATTTTCCAGCTTGAGAAGTCCTTTCAAAACCCAAATACTGATAAAGTTGAAAATATCTCTTTTCTAATGGTATGAGCGTGACAGCAATGCAGAGTTGGAGAAAATGCCGAAGAGGCCAGTAGCAATCTGAAAACAAGGCCCAACAATAAACTGCTGTTCAGGGACCATTTAGGAGATTGGGTTCAACATATATCAGCATGACCTTAGAAAAGAAATGGATTTCAACATCCAAATTTGGCAGCCAATTTTATTGTCTCCCCAAGCTGAACCAGAGGGAGGTTAGGACTTGAAGATAATGGTCAAACCTTAGACTGGACATGGGAGCCAAGTTCTCGGGTCTCTAACTCTCGCTCTCCTCTACCATATTAAAGGGCTACATTGAAATTCAGTTCTCTGTCAGGGAAAAAAAAAAGAAGACACGATTGGAAAATTATGGTTTTGACATAGAAAAGAAGTATTACAGTAGCCCAAATGATTTATATGGGAGGAGAGGTCCCCAATTCAACATAAATAAATCAAATGAGAACTTCATGTTAACAACCTCCACAGAGTAACAAATCTTCCATCTCACTGTAATTTACTATGATACAAGCACCAAACAAACCCCCAACAAAAGAAAGCACACTTTATTGCCATTTATATCATCTAACACCGACAGCATCTCCTTTCCTGTTAACAGATAAAACAAGAAAATAACAAATAGGTAGCATGCCGTGCAGAACTGATTCACAAACCTCTTATGACTTTTTAAACATCCCAGCGGCACATGTTGTTTGCCAATACAACTCAACATCAGGCAGAGCGCTTAGAGCATAAACCTAAGACAGATGATATTTCGATTATAATTTCAGAAAACATTTCAACCTTTATTCCACCCTGTTTTTAACTCCCTGCCAAATGCTGACCTAAAAAAAATAAAGGCAATCCAAGCCTGTCACTCAGTTCAGCCATTAGGCTCATAACAAGATGTCTCTCTGCTCTTGCCAGTATTTGCAAATCTATCACATCTATCTGTGTGGGAAGAAGTGCCGAGCTCTAGGGACTGTGTGACTGATGTGAAGGGAGAACTGGGGTGGGAATCTTTAAGCACTAAAGCACAGCGTGGGTTTTGCCCTGGTGGTATATTGGCTTCGAGTCTTTTTATTATTCACTTCCTGCTATGGAAAAAAAAACCACAACCAAACCACTTGCATGTCAGCAATGGAGGAAAAACAAATCTTCGACAGCTTTATCACAACAGAAGTAAACAGATAGCTTCTGATTTTCTTGTGAAATCAGCAAGCAAAAAAAAAAAAAAGAAAGAAAATCTTTCCAGTGTGAGTCACTGAAGAACCTTCATTTCTTAGCCTATTTTTACTTCAAAAAGGACTACATCGTAGAGGTTTTTAGTACAGGTTGCAAGGGTTGTTATTTTTTCTTCTGTCTGCTTATTTGATCTGCAGACCAGAAAGTAAAAGACAAAAAACCCCCAAACAAATCACTTGCTCTAAATTCTGAACGAAGTAGTAGGTTTTGGCTTTGGCTTCCAGACTGGAAGATATAAATACAAGTTTATAGTCAGAAAATTAGTATTCAATATAATGATTAAGGCAAAGCCCTCTCACGTGCAAGGGGCTGTTCAAAAAACATCCAGTTTCCATTCAATGCATTTCTATATCATGAAACACTTCTGTTTGAAAATATGCTGTAGCAGATGAACCAGGATATTAGTTCATTAATGTGTCTGTGGTCTCCCCAAGCAAGCTCCCACTTCCTTCATGCCACAGTCGCTATGGAATAGGGGCTACTCTTTTTTGGAGAGCATCTAGCACAAAGTAGGGCTGGGCTCACTTCTTACTGGTTCAACATAACAAGTAACACTCAGAAAACAGGCAGTAATCACTATCCCTTTTGGAAAGCTTCAGCCAAAGAACAACCAGTCCTTTTTACCTCGGGGAACTCTCACTGGGGCGAGGTCCCAAGCTGATTTAGCAGGGCAGTACTCGCTGCCTCCATTTCCCATATGCATCATCTTCATGCTCTGCAGATCTTTATTCTCAAGCCCTGTCAATTCTCCAACTTTCAGGAACTTTCACTTCACCAGAAATGAAATCAAGCTTAACTGGAGTCAGTTGGACCAGACTACTCAGAAGATATACTGAGCCATCAAAAGGAAAGTGTAAGAAAGGATAGCAAATTATATAAGAACTAATATTAAGAGTACAAAGAAGAGAAGAGGAAGAAGATTTTAATTACTGATATATACATGGTAGGAGTCCAAGTAATAAAGAGGAATTGGAATTACTCATTTATGCCTTTAAAATATCTGGTCTTAATCTCTCCAGAGAGGCTCAGATGGCCAGAAGGGAGAACATCTTATTAACTAATATTCCTTTCTCTACATTTAGGCATGTAACTCAGACCAATCACCATACGCATCCCACATAACCTACAGAGAGGACCCTTCTCCGGAGAGTGTCTGAGTATCTAAAATAAGCTCCTGCCGCAAACTGCCCTCAGGACTGGGGGGGAGGAGGTGCCTGGCTCTGGCTTTCTCTTCTGTTGGCCCACCCTTGGTTGTGTGTCCAGACCATGAAAGGCTGAGATCAGCCTGTCCCTCTTCTCTCCATCTTCTCAATGTCCACAGGAAGAAGAAAATCTGGGCCCACAGACCAGAAGTGAGACACAGCACATCACATGAGGTCCCCCAGTTCAACAGAAAGCCCTTTGGTGCCGTAATGTTCGCAGAGTGGGTCCAAAACACGCGTGAAATTTGCCCCAGTTCCGAGAGCCATTTTAACTCACCCAAGGGAAGTCTGCATTCACCGTCATCAACATTACTGAGGAACTGATCCCTGACTCCACAACGAGGGGTTGCTTAAATGCAACTAATAATGATAGCTTGATTACTTGCATCACATGTAAATAGTAAAATACTAACCAATTTTTATGCACACGCGCGCATTTGCACGCATGTGTGTCACTGAGAGACCAAGCGCGTGCACAAGCAAGTGCTGGCAATGGTAACGTACGCATGTGCATATTTATACAACTTTTAAGAGGACCCAGTTTCACAAAGTTGAAAACAATTGTAAACGCTCATCAGTAAGGAGAAAGAAGTTAAACAGAGAAATGAGAAAGATAATTGGGAGATGCTTGAAAACACTGTTTAGGTGCCTACGTGTCATTACTAAGAAAAGAAGTTCCTCTGGTTAAAAACAAACAACTGCAAACAAAAACAAATTTAGCCTAGAAGAGAAGCAGGTATTTAAAAACCAAAGCAAATACAATAAGTAAGGAGCTGGGGAAAAATGCCAAGCTGATTGCAAAGAATATCAATAAGGAACTAAGAGGTAATTGTGAATCAGAATCCACAATCCATACGTACGAGACAGAGAATTCACCTAGGTCTGCAGGCAAGCTGTATCATCTCTGCCAAAGACAACTCAAGGTCATTTTGCATAGCAAATGTGTTCGCTGTTAACATAAACACAGATTTCTTTAGGGAAACACAACTTGAGCGCCAGCCGTCTACGCATCCCAGTCACCCCATGATGCGCTCCCTTAGCTTTACTGTGCTCCAGTCAACGTTTCAGCTGTGTCCAGTTTTGACACAACACATTATGAAAGCCACAGATAAACTGGAGAGCGCTTAGCATCACAAATATCCAAACAGGCAGTTTTCTTCGTAAAGAAAGACCGACGGAACGTCACGTGTTTAGTCTGGAAAGGAAAAGGAGTAAATAGCTGCTGCCTTTCAGCATCTAAAGATGACAACGCTCTATTATTTTTCAGGTATGCTGAGGAGAGGGACATCCTTTGGGAAATTCAACTTAGATTTGATATTAGAAGAAAACTGCGAGAGTATCGAGTTAATTGCATATATGAAAAAATACGCACAGAGGTCATCAAACCCTTGTAAGTGGAAACTTGTAAGGAAAAGTTTAACAAATTCTTTCAAGGGTAACAAAGTGTATTTGATCTATCTCAACCCTTGCAGTAGAAGAAATCTAATGCCTTTCACCTCTGTATTTCTGTAACTCTCTGAATCAAGAATTACAAACTAGTTAATATGACCTGTCACATACAGTTCAAGTTTGTATTCATCTCATAAACAAAATTAACTGCGCTGCGAAAGGAGAACAGCCCAATGCGTTCAGGAGTACGCCAACAATCTGGAGACCTAAATTCTATTAGCATTTCTGCCAGTCACTCAGCGTTCAACTTCTGGGTTTTTTTCTCTCCCATGTACAAAACGAACAATTACAAGCTAAACAAGTGCTAAACACTAGCATGGTCAATTATTGTTTAAGATACGTGACAAACTGCTTGAAGTATAGGGCTATTAAGGGTCTGTGTTTTAATTACATTGATTTCACCTTAAGTCCCCCTGGATGACAATTGCTCAAAGCCTTAGTTACAGTGGCAAAAGACTGTCACATTAAATCTGCGAAGACTGGGTTATTATGACAGCAAATTATGATGACAAAATTCTGTTAGTTCAAGTCTAATGAGACATTACTGCACACACTAGGATGAATGTTAAATTATTTCTGTGCGGTTCTATATGCAGGTTAGTACATCAAGATGATGGCAAAATGAGGTTAATGCAAGTCTGCAGAGCTGACATTACAAATGTCAAGATGATTGCAAAATGATGCTGCTGCTGCCAGTGAACTATGATTAAAAAATAGGACACTAAACACAAAAATGTGTTAAGTGAATGTAAAAATAAACCCACAAAAAATAAAACCAAAGAAAATTTTACTTAAAGCAAAAGACATGCTGGATACCACTAGTGCTGCAAACCAATTCCTTGCCAAACTGGCCAATGCTGATCAGGAGGGCACAAAGCCAGGATGAGACTGCCTTACAAGTAACTGCCTATAAATTCTTACTAATAGGATCACCAGGAGATTTTTTCCCACTAAAAAGAGGTAATTGGCTCTGTAGAAATATACATAATTTTTTTAAAAGGGCTCAAGATTATTGTCTCTGACAGAACCTAGTTCGATAGGGAAATTCCTCCCTAAATTTAATCATATTGACGTTTTTTCTCTCTTGTACTCTGGCAGGGTTAGAAGCATATGTCTAAAAACCAAATTATCCATTAGGCCCCAAAGAAATTAGCCCAATCTCAGGTAAATTCAAATACATAGGATCCACAGCATTAAAAAACTGAAGAGATTACACATTTAATATGCAGAGTGCTCATAATATTTTAATGTGATTAGATCAGTAACACCAAAGATCTGCTAGTATATTTCCTCAGTGCAATGTTTAATTAGTAATTCTAACATATAGAAAAAAACCCTAATTCAAAACCTGAAAAAAGTTGTCTCTTTTTTCTGTATTTTAAGTCCTTCCTCCTTCCTATCATCTTTCTATCTGCTGCCTAAAAACAAGAGGTGCACTTCATTTCCAGTTTGGCAAGAGCCGGTGCTCTGTGTCCTTTCAAAAGACTGGCCTATCTGTCTATCTGTCTGTCTGTCTATCTTTCTGTAATGTTTTCCATAAAGTAGAGGAGGCACTCTATCTTCTTAGCACCCAAAATATATGATACTATATTCCTGATGAATTACACTAGTGAACTAAAGTGCTTTGGTTGAATAACAGGCTTTGTCAAGTAGTTTAGCTAGTGCCTGACCTTTAAGTGGAAAGCTTGCGTAATATTGTCCCATCTAGTAGAGAAGAAAATAAAAAAATTACTTTTGTTGCAAATTTATTAGTTTTTATTGGGCAAGTTACCCATCCTACTCAGCAAAACAACAGAACGGCAAACTCTCACTAAAAAAATTAAATCTTAAAAAGAAAACTTATTTCAGAGATAAGTCCAGAGTGGCTTGTGCATTTTCCAGGATTTTCAAAATAGCTCCATGGCTAATAAATTAGTAGTCAGAGTACAGGAAAGGAGATCAAAATGATGGGTTCAGGACTCCAAGTCACTTACATTACAGACTGAAATTTGCACGAGTCATTATCACTGCATAAATTACATTAATATTCACGTATCTTTTCTGGAGACACATATACACAGCACTCAAAGGCACGCGCTTCTTAGAAGACTGGGAAACCAGTACAGCCAGCTACTCACTAATTTGTCTAGTTGCAATGAACCTGTGCCAACTGAAGTTACCTGTGAATCTGAACTGAACGTAGGAAAGAAAACACAGACTGAAAGTTAGAAGGGAAGAAGCATACAGTGCACCTTCACGCTGCCTCCTGATTTTCATCTTACTAAATATATTTCAGTGAAGATAGACATTCTGATGGCAATGAGATAAGATGTGTAAAATTCACTGAATTCAGTGTTGTTCTGTAAGACAGAAAAAGGATAGATGATGGGAAAATTTACTAAATTTTTTTTAACTATTGATGATAAGCAATGCCAATCAAATGGCACTTAATTATAATAATGACCTGAAGGAGGTCCAGCTAGGTGTTTTAAAATATAAAAAGTCTATTCTCTAAGGAATTGTTTCAAATCTTAATTGTTTTAAAATATTTCATTTCATCAGTGTACCTTAAATTGCAGGTTGGGGGGGGGGGGAGGAGAATGTTAGTTGCTTATACAATATGTATACAAACGCTTATGTGATTAGACCTGAGGGTTGACAAAAGCCCAAAGGGATTGTGTGTTGTGTGTAAACAACTGCTTCCTAGAAAAACATTTCATGTAAGTTTAAAAATGTAATTTAGATCAGAACTGGGGCGGCTTTATTATTAATAGGGCAAACAAATTTTTGGCAGTCTTTTCTGTTATAGATCCTCTTACATACAGCCCAAGTGCCTACTTTCATATGAGCAAAAGGCACCTCAAACTATTTTTATGCAGCAAATCATGGATTATGAATGTTTCATAAGTAAAACAAGTTGATATATTAACATTGGAGAAAGCGGGCTAAATTTAAAATTCTTTAAAACTAATCAGTTCATAGAAGATAGAGCAATATGTCCCATATGGAGGACAATAGCAGCACAGGGGTTTGAAGAGCAAAGCATTGGTTACAAGCTCTGTAGACTTTTTTATGAGAGCTGCAGATGACCGAACTTAATCTGCCTAATACTATGTTAGGTGCTTCATGGTAATTTGCCTGCCCTATACTCGCTTCTCCTGAAAGGCACAGATCTTCCACAGACCCTGGGTGAGAACCACCAGCCCAAGCCAGCACTCCGTCACTGTCAAACATTTAAAATGGCCTGTGTCTAAACACCTGATTTATTCCTTACCAGTGCAGCACAAGTAATGACTTTTTTTTTTCCTTTTTTAAAAACGGAAAAAATATTTCAGATTAAAGTACTCTGTCACTCTGCTATCATTCCAATGACTTTTTTTCCCAGTTCAATAAATATACCCATATAGATCTTCTCATAAGGATATTCTTGACCAGAATATAGATGCATCAAAGGCTACTAATACAATTGGAAGAAATATTTTTAATCCAAAATATACAAATAGGCTTGAAATGATTTTATGATGATACACATTTCAAGTACAAAATACATCAAAAAAACAGTAAGTACTTCAGCTACTGTGTAAAAAGGTTTCAACATCAGCTGGATGAAAGGCACCAAATGCAATGCCCATTCTTTAAAAAACTCTTCTGGAACTAAAAACCAGTATGTCTGATCATGGTACCAGCCTAATTTTGATAAATTATAATAAGAATAGAAGTAACAGACACAGGTACGAAGTAGTGGGGAAATGGATGTTACAGAGCGAAACCATGCTTCATGTATCTGGTAGGGTTCTTGGAAGGACTCAGTGAGCACACAGTCAAGAGAAACCTAGCTGATCCAGTTTAAGGACTTTTCAATGCTGTTGGTCGCTGAAGACCTTAAAGACAGAAAGCTGTGATGGGATAAGAGATCCACTTTCCTCTCATGAACAAACAAATCATTAAAAGACAAAAGGGGAAAAAAAGCCAAAAGCATTCAGCTTTCTCAAGTGTGTATGTCACCAGCCAAGTTTCACAGATCAGTACTAGGGCTGGTCAACGTATAAGGTACGTTTGTATCATTACATGGATCTAGAAAAAGGTGGCAACTTTCAAGTTTCTGAACAGTGCTAAGGTATTCAGGCAAATAAAAATGAAAGGTGGCTGCAGAGAGATGCAGAAGAGTCTCAGAGTGTCAACTAGGTGATAAAAAAGACGGATGAAATTCAATATCGAGAATATGCAGAGAAAAAGAAATCTCAACTCTACGTACTCAGCATGAGCTCTGAACTAGTTATTACCACTCAGGAAAGAGATCTTGGAGTTATAAAAGGTCTATGAAAAAATCAACTCCATCTTAGAAGCTGTCAAAAAGCAAATCAAATGCTGGCCATTACTATGACAGAAATAGAGAGCACCATACAAAATATCATTATGGTATTATTTAAAGTCTTCAGATGCTCATACTTTGAATACTGTGGGCTGTTCTACTTCCCTTATCACTAAAAAGATATAGCAGGAAAAGTAAGGACAACAGAAATGATTGAAAACTATGGAGAAATCGCTTCCATATAAAGAATGACTAAAGAAAAGGCTTCTAGGTAAGGATCAGGGACTGCGAATGAGCATGCAAGTTAGGTCCGCTGAACCTGACAAGGAGAAAGATTTCCTGGGGATGCAGACACCCAAGGAAGGAGCACAGCATTACGTGTCGAGGGACTAATCACCTAAACCATGCCAGAGAGGGGCTGAGACCCAAACGGGCAGGTACAAGTCCAGGAAAAAGTCCTGACATCATCACTGACAGTTCTCCAAATCATCAGCTCAATGTGCAGAGTGGACAAAAAGAGCCGACCCAACGCTGGGCATCCCCACGTGTGCTGGGAACAAATCAGAGGGGTTCGCTCTGCTGCTACAGAAGCTGGTGGTGTGTCCATACCTGAAGGACTTCATGGAGTTCTGCTCTCCAGGAGGATGCAGAGGAGTTAGAGAAGAGGAACTGGAAACAATCAAGAGGCTGAAGCTGCTGCCTTACGAGCAGACTCAAAGAGCTAGGATGCTTCCTTTTGTAGAGGAGAAGGCTCAAGGGAGATAGGACAGATAGGGCTGAGGCTTGAAAAGCATCAAGAGGGTGAACAAGCCGCATAAGGAAGTTATTTACCAAATCTTGCAACACAACACCTAGGGGTATATAATGCCTGATTGGTTTAAAAGGCATTAAGAAAGTATTTCTTCAGCCAGCGGGCTACCAGCTTCTGGATCCTGCTGCCCGAGGAGGTTATGTATGGAGGCAGATGTTTATCAGCTGGTTTAAAATAGGGTTAGATAAATTCATGGACAGCAGGTCTATAAACAGATACTAAAAGGGATAAGGCCAGAATGTAACCTCTAGCATTTTTAATACAGTAATGGCAGATGCTGGGGAAGATGAGAAAACGGACCTCAGAAAGTGTCCAGGCTCATGTGCTCTCCCTGACTAACACCTCCTGTTGCCTTTTGCTGGAGAAATAATCCTGGGCTTGATACAACATTGGTCTGACCCAGCAAGACATTTTGTATGAACTTAAGTTACCTGGAAAAGGAAAGACGACAGCTGAACATAACTAAGCGTACTAAATCATAGTCTTTAGAGAAGATGAACAGAGAACAATTTTTCAGTGCCTCTCTTAGCACAAGAGCTGGATACAAAAGAGGCCACAAAGGAAAGAAAATCAGCAGGTGGCTGGTTCAAAACAAGCAAAAAGAAGTACCTCTTCTCACGACATGCAGCTGAGTTACAGGACCCTGCCACTGGATGTTGTGGATGCCAAAGGTTCATGTCACTCCTGCCATAGGAGCTCAGCCTTCACCCCAGCCTGCTCCCTGGCAGAAACTCGGCACGGGCAGGTCTCCTCGGACACTCCTCTCAGATGCTCGAGCGTTTCTTAAGGGAAAAAGGGATTGGATGCATCACCTACCTGTGCCCCACTTCAAGCACCGAGCAACACTCTGCAGACAACGTCCTACCAGCTCTTCCTCCCCGCCCCCCCCAGCTGCAGTCATTTCTTTCTTTCCTCTGCCCCAGTGCCTCTAAGCTTCAATGGGAACTGTGCAACACAGGTTAAACCAGTGGTATTATTCTCATCTTTTGTAGTTACAGCCACGTCTGAATTCAACAGTGCTGCGTGTTTCAGTGCAGCAGTGTTTGCATGACAAAAAATTAAAGAGCTTTCCACCTTTTTACCATATATCCTGCTTTCAGGGGTTTATAATTTAGCTGGGAAAATGCTCACGGCTGAAGATCAGCATTCAAAGTCTCAGTGTGGAGGCAGCCTTTCATTTCAATTGGGAGAGGGAAAACAGTATGTCATTTTTATAACTATCAATAGAAGGCTTCTGTGGGGTTTTTACTTTCTGGATTTTTTCCTGGTATGAGAGATTTTCCCATTTCAAGTTAAGCAACTGGATGTATTAATAAGTGACAACCACTGATGACAGCACGAGCAAGAAAAGCTAACTGTTAAAAATAAGATGTTACAAAATTAGTTTACCTTCTCCACAGTTTTACAGGAAACAGAAAGATCCAATTCTGTAAAGCGTAATAACATAGTCATCACTACATGATGCAGTGTTGACAAAACTGTAATTGATATTGAATGTTGGGTTCATACCTTTGCATTCAGGAAGAAAGACAGATACTAACAGGAGGGAGAGAGGTAAGACAGAGGAATCTTTAATTTATCATTTCCAAAATCTTGCAAGGAATCAAAAAACTATTCTTCACTTCAGAGAATTCATGGATTAAAAGAGGATACCAGACTTTGCTTCCCAGTTCTCAAGTTGTATCGGTTGTTTCCACTGATATTACTTCAGAAATATTTACTAATTATGTAGACGTTGTATCAAAATAACATCTTAATGTCTTCTCCTTTTTTGCTACCTGCAAGCATACAGAGAAATGGAGTTGTCTGAAGTTCCGAAACATGTACATAAACATACGTAAACATCTCTGTGGAATTCAATTCATGGCATGGGAGAATAAGAGGTTAATTGCATTTCCAACATCCATCACCAGAGGAACTGAAATGATAAAATATTTTACTTTATTTAAGACTGTGTGCCTTTCTCTTCTCTCAAGAGCTTCATTAGAAGCAGAGAGAATGGGAAAGAGGAGAAGGAAATAAACACCCACTGGAAGTAACCATCCCTACAGATTGATTAAAAAAATCCACAATGAACAGTAAAACCGATATATGTATGTGAGTATATATATACATATATATATATATATATATATATACTCAGATACAAACATATACACACATGCAAACATACACAACTATAGTATCATTTTAGAGTAGATATATAGACATGGAATGTGGGAGGAAACAGTAAATGTCCAGGACTCATTGCAATATGGAGTCTGACAGAAGTAGCGTAATTGCTATATCTGGCGCTGGCATGGGCTTATAGGTACCTTATTTTAAATGTATCTAGAAATAAGGGAAAGCTTAAGACCACTGAAGACTTCTTGTAGCTACAGTTCACAAAAATACTCCAGTGCTTATTCCACTAAGGGATAAACATGTCTCATTCCTGGTTGACAAACTGCATAAACCAGCTTGGAGCTTCTTAATGCACAGCCATCAGCCCAGTCACAATTCAGTGATGGATAATGCAAGTCATGAACTTGTGGTGACAGTTCCTCATTTCTTTTCTAGGGAAACTGCTAATCTGTTGTGTTGGATTTGCGTGGCTGGGTTTTGGCAGTGGGGGACATGCTGCACGCGTGGCTTCTGCAAGAAGCTACGAGAAGCTTCCCTTGCTCCAAGTCGGACCCACCTCTGGCCCAGGCCGAGCCCATCAGCAGCGGTGGTACTGCCTCTGGGAGAGCAGAGTTAAGAAGAGTTAAGAAGGGAAACCCGCGGTGAGTAGGGGATTAGGATGTGAGAGCACCAGCCCTGCAGCCCCCCAGGTGAGTGCAGAAGGAGGGGAGGAGATGCTCCAGGCGCCGGAGCAGAGATTCCCCTGCAGCCCGTGAGGAAGACCCCGGTGAGGCAGGCTGTGCCCCTGCAGCCCAGG
>JANZLQ010000061.1:13311781-13330411 GCA_026212715.1 Elanus axillaris | reverse complement strand
TATATAATTATATGTATTATATATATACACATAACATATAATAAAGACTCCTAGAAGACTTTGGAGGCTTTGTGAAGGCAGGATAGGGATTGACAGCTGTACGGTGGGTGTTGGAGGTTGGATCTCAGGAGGAATATGCCCCGGGGGGGTGTTCCTAGGGCTCAAGCCTCTTGTTATATGCACTTCTGTAACAGGTAGACAGTAAAACCAAGGCGTTACTGTGTGTAAAATGAACTACCTTTGGCCCAAGAGCCTGAGAGCAGGGTGACCCTCATAGTGCCTGGGCTATAAACCCCTCAGGAGTGGTACCCCTCATCATCAGACCTGTACGGCCTAGGCAAAACCAGTTTTAAGGGTAATAAAGAGCCACAAGACAGCCTAATTAAAAACCCCGCCACACAGAGCAAACCCAGGTGTGACACGGTATGACAGAGCAAGTTGTAGAGCGTGGCGGCACACGTGCCAGACTGACTCCACACACGTCCTGGAGCAAAGAGGGAGAAACCATGAACAGCAACATCACCCTCCTTGCAGCAAAGGCCTTAGGGGTGCAATGGCTCCCTGAATTCCCCCTCCCCAGGCTGAAACCTTCCCCTGTGAGATGCAGAGGGGTAGCAGAAAGGTGAGCTAACACCAGAGAAAAGGGTGGATACTAGGAATTTGGTGTACAGTCATTAACTGTATATAATACGATCACTAAGTGTCATAGCATTGTAACTGGCAAAGAATTCTTTGATTAGACTACCAAGATTTTAACTGGGCTAACACAACACCCTAGGTTTGCCCAGCAGCTCTGCCTCTTCCAGCCACAGCAACACTTTGAGAGTATCCAACTAGTGAGGATTCAATCTGCAACTTGAGTGCAACAAAGTTGTAATGGATTTATGACAGACCAAAACAGCCAGAAGCTCTACAGATAAACCTGAAATGTTTAAGAATAATGGATCATTAAAAAACAAAACAAAACAAAACACATCTGGTCTCCAGAACTCAGACTGATCTGAGGCAATATTTTGTCACAAAGACTAGACTGGCTCATCTTAGGAATGGAAACTTGAATTTTGTTGTGCGCCTAGGCACACAGATGACATAGTACAAATAAATCTACATTATCATTAATAAACTTGATGGGACCAGGGCCATAGAAAACCAGTGACTTCCTCAATGTCTAGAACAGAGCTCCAATGATTTTGCCGGCATTCTGAAAATATGCTAGATGGGTAAAATAAGTTACCTGTAGAAAACTGTAAGTGAAACCTGCATGGACTAGGGATTTAAATGGAAGGAAAGATGATAAGGCATTAATACCTACTGGGCTCCCTGCCCATGAACGGGGGAGTCTTATCAGAGACACAACAGAACTCTACAACTACCCGAAAGGAGGCTGTAGTGAGGTGAGTGCTGGTCACTTCTATCAAGGAACTAGTGATAGGACGACAGGAAACGGCCTCAAGTTGCGGCAGGGGAGGTTTAGCTTGGATATTAGGAAAAATTTCTTCACTGAAAGGGTTGTCAGACATTGGAACAGGCTGCCCAGGGAAGCGGTGGAGTCACCGTCCCTGGAGGTGTTCAAAAAACACGTAGACGTGGCACTTCAAGACACGGTTTAGTGGACGTGGTGGTGTTGCGTTGATGGCTGGACTCATGGTCTTAAAGCTCTTTCCAACCTAAATGATTCTGAGAAGATTCTATGATTAAACCAGTAACTTCTGGTCATGAATATGCAAGATCGTCCTTAAGACAAAAGTAAGCACGTACAAAGCAACAGTAAAAGAAACAAGAAATAAGCCTCTGAAAAAATAATGTTCGCCTGATCCTTCCTAATTATGCAAAAATGAAGACAGAGCTCATCTTCATTATCTAGCCAAATGCAAACTGGGAAATAAAAAAGTGAGATTTTTTTTCCAAACCACTGAGAGCCATGTACTGTAAACGTCCTCTCTTTTCTTCCAATCACATAATTGGAAGGTTATCTGCGTTTTTTATGAAGTACCTGCTGTGAATTACAGTAATCAGGCAGAGATTTATTCAGAGAGAAGGAAGCATGCTGGAGCTCACGCTACCAGATGATGAAGCTCCGTCATGTGCTGTGGCTCAGGCTTCCCAGTCGGGTCAGGGCTGCATTTCACCATGTAATGAAGTAACTTCGAACTACTTATTCAAAGCCTTGAACTTAATTAGCAGTCGAGTGAGGCAACTAACTTGCAGTGAATAAGTTGACAACTTTGCTTCTTTCTATTCATGAAGCTTCTATGATTAGCACAAATTATTCTTATAATTATTCACATTTAATTCACTGTATTATTAAAATAATACTTAGTCTATAGCTCATTCACCAGGAGCACAAGTGTTCTAAATGGGTTTATTAATTTTGAATATATGAGTAGATCACATGGTTCAAGGTGTAAGGCTCAGAATCAGAGTGCCCCGGCAGCCACCTGCAGCATTGAGTTTTACATTAACTTCCTTGCTTTATACCCTGAACATTGAATAAATCTTGGATAAATTGATTGTCGTTGGTCCACAGTGCTATGCACTTTTGGAAAAGAAACATAACTGAGGCAAAAGTAACACATGCAAGGGTTTGTAAGGGGAAGGGAAATACAGGCAAAAAGTTATGAATGGAGAACACTAGGACTTTCCAGAAGTTCAGATACCAAGACTTTGGACTAAGCTGTGCTTTGGAAAGTTAGCAAGCCCCCAGTTAGTAACATACTTGTCGATAGGAACAGAACTCACAAGGGGATGCTTCACCTCGAAAGCGTACCTGTGAAGGTGCTGATAAATCTGAGTCGGCATTAACCAACCCAGCCCAGCCAGTGGGACTCCTGCACGGGCACACCCATAGTACCTAAAGTACCCAAACCAAGAGCTTGCTGCCTTGCTTCTCATGCTGCCTTTAAACTCTTCCGTGACCACTCTTAAAAATTTCTCCTCTTTCCTCTGAAGGCTCTATTTCAGGAAAAGAAACCTGAGTGCTACTGAAAAGGACACTTTGGATTATGGAATAAACCCTTCACTCAAAGACACAGAGAGACTTTTTACCATGGCCTGTAGTGACAGGACAAGGGGTAATGCTTTTAAATGGAAAGAGAGTAGGTATGTTTAGATTGGAGAAGAGGAAGAAATTTTTCACAACGACAGTGGTGCGATGCTGGAACAGTGGAGAAGTGGCTGCCCCATCCCTGGCAGTGTCCAAGGCCAGGCTGGATGGGGCTTGGAGCAACCTGGTCTAGTGGAAGGTGTCCCTGCCTGTGGCAGGGGGGTTGGAACTAGATGGTCTTTAAAGTCCCTTCCAACCCAAACCAGTCTGTGATTCTGTGACTCTGTAAAAAAAGCACAGAGATGAGAGGGATAGATGAGTAGAGGTATAAAGCAATTTGTACACTAAAAAAAAAAAAAAAGAAAGTAGACTGGGAGTCCTCGTATTGGGGAAAAAAAAGAAAAGATGTTTGAAAGCAACTAAGCAGGACTCTTGTGGCAGAGGGAGGGAGGCATGTCCTGCCCGCCCCACCACAGCCCTGGCCCCCAGCCCCGGGGAAGCCGGTGGCCTGCACCACTCTTCTGCAGTGGCCGTCCTCGGAAAAAACTGCGTGGACAGGGTGCTCACTCAACCTGCACTTGGCCACCAGGACTGTGGGGCCCGACTACATGGCAAAAGTGCTTTAAGCTCAGCCACGGATGTCGAGAAAAATCAGTGAAGAGCACAGAGAAGTGAACAGGGTTTATCAGCTGAAACAGTGGAAATGGGGAATTATTGACCAGCAGATCTAGAACAAGAGGAATTTTTTGCTTGTTTTCTTTGTCATCTTTTTACCTGAGAAAGCAAAGCAAAGATGTCATTTAAGGCACAAGACAGGACCTCTAGCTTAGAGGGTCTGTGATAACCAGGAGGCTGGAGAGCACCCAGCCCAGCCGGGTGCAGCCCCCAGCCCGGCGCACTCGGGGACCCCCCCCGGTGAGCACAGGTAGGGCACAGGTTGGGGATGTCCCCACGTCACGATGGTGCCTGTTGCCCACAGAGACTGCTTTCAAATAAAAGACTTTCCACTGATAATTGTCAAATAGACAGCGTTGTGCTACAAAAAGCTCCTCGTCTGGCTTGGGAAGTAGTGTCTGTAGTTTTTGGTAATTCTTTTCAATTTTTAGGCTGTATATTTATACATTGCATTTACTGTTTGCAGTATTTTTCTAGCTCAGAACTAACTAATGGAAACGCCCTAAGATGTCTTAGAATAGATTTCCCGTAGCTGGAAATTGAACCATTTTTTACAAAAGCATGAACGCACTCGGGCATTTTCTCTTTTAAAAATCAAGACTGTAGGCAGAGCACGTATGAGATTATATAATGAGAAGTGAGAGGCATAAAAGCTTTTGTGTTTTTAAATGGAAAACACACCTTTACCCCACCAAGCATAGAACAGGTCAGAGGAAAGAAAAGCTGCTTCTGTTATGATGGGCTCAACTTAGGGGACAAGCTCTTTTGTTTAAGGGGACAGGCACACGAACGGGTAGCCCACCCTCGCTCTGCTACTGTGGTCTTGGGGGCATCTGCCTGCAAAACCTTTGCAGCATCTCTTGCCATCAATACGTTACCATCACTTTAATAATCTGTTATGAGCAGTCCACCCTAAAATTCAATACTTAGCTGAAGCTTTAACACCAGCACCCTACGAAAATGCCCCATAATTCAGTAAGATTTCAGTTATCACGGGTCAAAGTTCAGATTTCTGTAAGCACAAATTGAACTCTTTTCCAACCAACCAGCTGCACGTATTGAGCAATATCTAACTATTTATTATTTATGCTGAAATGTATCATGAAAATACTGTTTCTGTTAATATAATAATGCAGGACAGCTGTTCAGTTGCCTTTGCAAAATGAGCTGATAGTTGTGATTTAATTTACAGTGGACAAGAGACCATACTGTAAGGAATACTAATTGTTCCCTTTTATTGGTGGAAGCTGAATAAAAATGAAAAGTAATGTGCCCTAAACCTCCCTGCTTCAGGAAATAAACCATAAGAAAGCCTACTTTAAAAAACCAAACCAACCAAAAAAAAAAAACAAACCACCAAACCCAAAAAAGGGAGAGGGAAGAGAAAGGAGGGTGTCAACTGTAGATGAATCATACACAGACATGTCCACAGTGATCTGAATAATTCAGCACACAAAATTAAAGCATGTTTCACATCTGCCACCATAAAAGATAAAGCTATCTAGTCGGTTTTAAAAGTAGAATGATTACAGGAGAACACTTTTGATTCACACTCAGGTATAGTCTGAGCGCCAGCCCTGTGGTCCCCACAAATAACCACCTCAAAGCTCTGGGCTGAAAGAGCTCCAGCTGCAAAGTTTTAATTAAATCAAAACAGGCAGCGAACTTTTCAAATGCCACCCGCTGCCAATAAACCCCAGTGGTGCCGAGCAGTTGGCCGAGACCCGTGCACCCCTGGGACATCTCCACCAAGCCAGATGCACAAAGCTGCCCGCTCCAGTTGCCCCTCCGGCTGCTTGCCGGCGAGGAGAGCCCGCTCCCACCCATCCTCCCTGCGGCCCGTCCGTCCTACAGCACTGCCGAGTCTCCTTCCGCACCCAAGCTTGGGAGATCGGTCTAAGAAGCAACCTTTCCAGACTCCTAGGCTATGTGCAAAGCCGCAACGCCACACCATCGGAGACTACACGTGGTACCAAATGCATGGATTTTCCAACAAATGCTTCTTTTCAAAGTGGAGAATGACCAGCGGATAAACACCAGCTGGCTCCGGTGGGTCCATATGTCTTTCGAATTTCCACCAAGGTGCAATGAGAGTGGAAGTGCAGTAAGCAGGAAATTCCCTCCTACCCTGTGGATGATGACAGCCACAGCTTTACTATACCTTTACACCTTCAGTACTCCACCTGATATAAACCGGGTCCATCTCCTTCGGGAAAGCCAAGGAGGGCACGTGGGGGGGTGCAGCTGCCGCCGGCAAGGCCGCTGAGCAGCAGCCCATCATTGCCATCGCAGCAGCCCATCATCATTGCCATTGCAGAGCCAGCCCGTGCCACTGCCTCCCCACCAGCCACCCACGAGCCAGCTGGGGAGACGTGGCTCCGTGCCCTTCTCTGGACGAGCAACAGAAGTGCTTCCTGGAACCTCTATTTCTCATAACTAACAGTACGCTTATACACGCCACTACCTCTGTATTTTGTATTAGGAGACCTATTGCAAACAATATATTTTTTTTATTAAGTTATTTTTTATTAAAATGCAGCAAAAAAATGCCGGTACATTTTCCTTCAATAGGGAAGTGTTGCTGCTAGCTAGTTTTGCAACGTAATTTCTCTGAAGCCCTGATGGGGGTTTTGGGAAAAACAACCCTGATTTCCTCTAAATAAAACACCATAAAATCTGCAGCATTGTTTTCATTTTAGAAAGTTACTTATACTGGAAAAAAATACACACCAGGTATTAAAAAAAGAAAATTGCTTTTAATCAGAATATAGAAGTCACTGTGTTTTTCATCAGTGAACAACCAAATCCTTTCTTCTTTTGTACTCCAGAGTATTAACAGGTGGCCGTAGCCCCTAGCTGCATGAAACTACCATATGCTACAGAGATCAAAATTAATAAACTAACAGTACAATGTGCCAGTTTATTGTGCTTGTATTTAATTTTCATTTTCTCCTTGGTGTTTTTATTACAAAATAGTCATGTTTGGTGATTTTTAGCTTTAATAAGCTGTAGTGTCAGTAGCTTCCTTATTAACAACTTTGAATTGCTTGTTTTAGTATCGTACCAGGTAACTACATGTACAGAAATATATTTCTGACACCACATTTCAATGTACCACCTCATCTGTACTCCTTTATGACTCTCTATGCTAAAAAGTTAGCACTTGAAATGCTTTAACAGTGGAAAAGTTAACAAATTTCCTCTGACATACGATTATGTGCACAATAAAACATGTTCTGAATCCCATTTAACTGTACAAATTCAGTCCTTGTTAAATACTAATCAGCCAGAACAAAGCATCACATACAACCTTCTGTTCCCTTCTCCACTTGGCACCTTTAATGGTTCTTTAAAAAAATTCTGCTTGTTTTCCTCCATAAAAAGTGTTAATAACTGACTTTGAAAAGGAAACCCACTGATGCAAACACTAGATGCATACGGAAACCACAAAGCATGTCTCCACATGGAGGAAATGAGCAGAGGTGCCTTCAAATACAAACAGGCGATGCTTATCCAACTCTTCAGTGAGCCTCAGTGTTGGCTCCTAACCTGAAGTTTCTGCCAAAAACTACTGAATATACCGTGTCCAAAACCAGGAGGAAAAACACTGTCCATATTGTAAACCACTTGCATGACAATTACGGCCTTGATTTAGTAAGCTTTTATTCATGTGAGTAATGGGTACTCCAGCGAGTAGTTTCACCGACTCGTACAAAGACGCACTGCAGAAGGGCTTCGCCCTATCTCACTTTAAAGGCGTCAGCGGGGTGACTGCTAAGACTTACAGGGTCTAGCACAAGCTTTATGTTGAGGTTATACCAGCTCTGACCCGATGCCAAATTAGGGTCTCACCCCCCCTATTTAGAGCATTTCCCAACAGCAGCCCCATCGATCCTCTCCGCAGGCATTTCTGGGAGGACCTGTGCCTTGCAGTCCTCCCTCCTTTCAGCTGCTTGTCGGCTACGCTGCTTTTAGCAAGAAGTCCTGAAAACACCGTATAGATCCTTTTGCCCTTCACCTTGCAATTTTATTGTCAAACCCTCAGGGCTGTTGCACCTTGATGCTGGGAAGAGCGGCCCATCCTGGGTTACGGACAGGTTACACACCTCTGTACGGCAGTGGTAGGTAGAGCTGAGGTTATCGTCTGCGTCCAGGGCCATTGCCTCAAGTGCACAGCATTAAAACTACGGAAGAAAATAGCAGAATTCACTGATTTTTTTTTTCTACCTTAATGCTACAATCTCCCAACCACTGAGAAAAACAAAGCCCTTTTCACCCAGCTCCTTCCCCCAAACCTATCTTGGTTTTTCTCCCCGTTCTCAAAGGCTAGGAGAGGAGGAGGAGAGTCAGCGGTATTAATCCTTCCTTAAATGACTAGCTCAAACCCACTGAAATCAATGGAATTAAAATAGCTTCCAGGGATTTTAATAGACTCTGATCACAGCCCTCAGCAGACATGATCTGTCTCCAGCATATGCCATCCCGGAGGAAAAAGGCAGACAGACAGGAGTGCGTCCTGCTTCCCGCTCAGGTACGATAGTGGCAGCTGAATCAAAACTGCTCAGTCACGAGGACCCCGTGACACGCTGGCAACTTCAAAGACACAACAGAAAACAAAGCAAAAAAGCCCACATACTAATCTAGTTTGTCAATATGCACGAACTTCATTGAATTTTGTGATTCATGCCTCCAAACGCAGGAGCTGTTTTTTTTTTCCCCTGAAAGAGATTGTTTTGATGTTTTCTAAATAAAGCATCTTCATGTTTAATTTCCAAATGACACTTCAAAGCTAGATAAACTATATCATCGGGAAGCTTTTCCATAAGGAGCTTTTCAAAGGATGCCAATTCCTGATTTTTGCAAGAAAAGAAAAAAGTCAGATCTAAAAAGATGACTTTTTCTTTTTCATAACTTTTTATTGTGTGATACAGCTGGTATATAAATTTGAGTAAATTATTTATACAGATCTCATCCCAGATATTTGGTCAAAATGATGGCAAGACATCTTTTCATCTATGACCCATTGAAACTTTTTAGAGATACCACTAAAATAAGAGCCTAATCCCCTAGTCATTCCTCAGGAAGGAGTTTACGGAAATCAAACAAGTTTTACCCCTGAGAAGGCAGCAGAATGAGGCTATAAACTATATATGGCTTCTCTTCAGTCAAGGCGTTCTTTTAATTTTTATACCTCGTTTTCATTTTGCTTTATTCTTAGTTCCACAGTAGCTCAGTGTAAGCACTACTCAGGTTTTTTATCATCGACATACACCAGAATGCTCTTATGAACTTTGTAAGATCACAGGATAATTCTGCTAATCTAAACATTTCTTACTTAGATCCCCCTTATTTAGAATGAACGCTCAGCCTGTAAAATAAGACAAGCACTAACAGTTAATACAGTCCCAATAGTCAAAAGACAATAAAGAAACCCAAACCAAAATAACATGTTGTAGAGAAAGCATCTTCCATTATCTCAGCCTCACAGATCTATTTCAATTTACATTTAAGGAGATCTGAGATGTCATAAAATAAATGTAAGTACTAAGTTTCCAAGAAGCATAAACTGAACTGTAATTCCATGCTAACATATTCCATCTTCTCAAAGAGCTGAACAGTGGTTTCCAGTGTTGGCAGAAGGCACTCTTATAATAACATTACACGTATACTGTAGTTCCCTTGATGTCTTTCATATTTTTTCATAAACAAAATTACAGTGACAGTGCAGTTCATTACAGGAGGTTTCATTAAAGAACTGGTTTATTTTAAGAGAACACCAGCAGAGAACTGTCTTCGGGATGGAGCTGAGTAAAAAGGCTGATTACGCCTCCATGAAAATCAGGCACAAATTATGCAGGATTTTGACACTGTAAAATAGGCAAATCCTCTTAACAGGCACAGGGAAGAAACCGTTCTAGCGTGGCACGGCGTTAACAGGCAGGTGCGGCCCTGTCAACTCGCTGCAAGGCGACAAGTCTGGCCCCAATTAGCGGTGGTCGGCCGCTCTTCCCCCGGGCAGGCCGTGCCCCGGCCCCGCTGCCGGAGCGGGGACCCCAGGGAGAAGCCGTGCTGAGGGGCAGTGGCTGGGAAGCAGGAGCTTCTCCCTCGCCACAGCCGGGGACCGCGGTGGGTGAAGCCCCGCCACGCGGCCCGGCCATCTTCTTTCGCCATCGGGGCTGCACCCAACGCAAGGAAGCAGTAAGGTGGAGACTCTCAGCGATTTCTTTTGTCTTCTTTTTCCTTCTTCTGGTGCCCACAGGACCAGCTCCTAGAAAATCACTGCGTTCTGACTGACTGGCAATGTTTTTCTTTTTTTTTTTTATTGTGTCTGCTGCTTCTCTTTCACAAAAAATAATCTCCAGTTTGGGATTAATCAACTAAAAGGTCACCTCGCTGCTCAGAGGTTTCACAAACTTAATCCAAATAAATGTGATATGGTGGGTTTTTAAACTGTGTTTCTCAATCAAATCAGATATGCTGTCTCCTATTGTTACTGCAATTTACCTCCCTAGTATATGCTGCTAAGATAAGACGCAATCGACACCATCTATGACTTCAGGGGATGGGTTGATGGAAGAGTAATTTCTGATTTTATTTTTTTGTTGACACTATTTTCACTCTGTTCTCTAGCATGACAGCTTCCAGGTATCTATGATAAAGATATGCAGTCAAGAGCATTACTGGCTCAAAAATCTCTCCCTTCCCCCAGAAAAATTGGTTCCAGGATTCTAAAAATCCTATTTTTAATCTTCTCCTAGAAGGCAAACATAATTGCCCTTTTCTACCTGGGTTCCCACAAAGTACTCAAAGTCACACACAACAAAGCGTCTCCCTGCTATCATTTCCCCTTAAGGCATGGGCAGTGCTTGAATAGAACCACCGATCTTTTCCTACGCTGAAGTCCAGACACTATGGGCTATGTCTGTAACCCAGCTGGCAGCACAAGGCATCAAGCCATTACCTCTGAGGTATGACCACAATACCTTTTAAATGTGAGGTCCTTCCAGGCTGCTATGTTTCCTTTTAACAACTTCAATGAAAGAGAGTAGAGAGAGGCCATAGGATGGACGGATTTTCATCATTCCATGCGGTGCCAGACTGTTTTCCTCTAATGACACTATGAATATATAACTCACTACGTCTTCGGAAACATGTTTAATGCATGATATTTTAAGAGCTGTAGAAAACACAGTATTAAAATTCTAACATGAAAAATAATAGCATTATGGCTCATTACATTCTCTATTGCAGTCATCTGAACTGTGAGTAACATACTGTCATCCTGTCACATAATTCTGTTAAGATCTGTGATCATGTTTTACACGATGTCATTTATTTCACAGATATAAGCAGGATAAAGTCTTTTGAGTTCTGAAGTAGATCAGATGTGGTTGCTACGGGTCACCTGAGAATGAGGTGCACTCAAAACTACATCTGCAGAATCAAAAGACACCAAAGAAAATCCAGTCAAAAGTGGAGAACACCAGAACCAAAGCCTTATGTTTACAGTGGGATTTCTATTTTCAGTAACAGTAGCACATCTTACACTTTTACTCAAAATACTTATATTTTCACACTGTCTTTAAAAAAAATGTGGGTTTTTTTCTTGACTCCAGACAGTTCTGGTTGCTAGCATTTCTAACATCACTCTGAAAACACTGGTATTGTCCAAGCCCTACCAAGAACCCCATCAGAGCATCTCGGAACTTCTCTTTCAGCGTCGCTTTTTCCCTGCCGCCACCTATGGCCACCCGTTGATTAAGAAAAGTTCACATATTGCTAGGGGTTTACTACAGATAGAGCCTTTTCTTAAAAATGTTTGTTGGAAACACCTGTTAGGTATTATAATCATCCAGCATAATGTGCCAGAAAAGCACAAGTCCACATTCAAAGCGCATTCAAAAACACCTGGAACTGCCATGGGCTTTCAATGCCTCTATAAATCATATAAATTTACATCTCCTACTTAGTAAACATTTTCTGATTTAAAAACCATCTATTGCTTCCCACCACTCCTACAAAAGTGGTAAAATGCCACGTATTTTAGACATGCTGGTGTTGAGACAGACCTTCCCATTAAATTAAAATACTATAATAAAAATTGCCAGGCTTACCATGATGACTCTCAGAAAACAAGCTGGCACTCTGGTGCCTGCCCAATTGCTGGCATTTATTTTGCATCACTGTTTAGTTCTATGGAAGTGAAATGAACCTAGAATCCTCATGGAACTGCCTGAAGTCTGCTGTCTTCTCCAGTCTAATAAAAGCCACTCGACATCAACCTAAATCACTGCAACTAACTTGGAATATCGGGCTGACAAAGCCAGAGTGAACTGCACGTTTATCTTGCCAACACCCTCCCCCTCTCTGGGCATCTCAGAGAGGGATGCCTTAGAAACAGAATAAACTCACAGTGGTAATCCTGAAGTACGTCTTCCCAGCTTTGTGGCAACCTGAGATTTAGCAAGACAGAAGGCTGCTGGGTTGGAAACTGTATCTACAAGTTAGTGTTTTCTTTATAAAAACAAACAAACCAACCCCTTCAGAACTGTAGTATATTTATTCTATCCCGTAAGGACAAAGCCCCAGGGGATTCAGCAGGTAATTGCCTAGCTTTCAGGGATCCACAAAAAAACCCCCAAAACCCAAACACAAAAAAACAAAAACCAACCAACCCAAAATTTTACCAAAAATAGCAAGTTTTGAATATCACCCTTTTTTCTAGCTCATACAGCCGGTACAACGATGAACATCAGTAGCACTCCGCTCATTTTGGTTTTGCATTATTTTCCCCATATGTTTAATCTTGGCTGTGGAGGGTGGCCCATTTCCAGGCAAGCCCATACGCATTTGATGAGGATGCACGGCCGCGGCTTCCAGTGGACAACCTGAGGCAGAGCACGGGAGGCTGCAGTGGCCAGGGAAAGGCAACGACTCAGGAGCCATCCAGCACATTTGGGCTCCCGGGCTGCCGGTCCTGGCTCCTTTCCTCACTGCCACCTCCCCGCCAGGCCGGCGGGGGGGACTGTCTGCCTCCTGCATCTATCCCCCATCCCGCCCCTTATTTATCACTCTTTTCTGTAAGAGACAGAAAACATCATTAGAGAAACTGCATGAATGTGCCTTCTCAAAAGGTACCTCCAGCTAATGTGACAGGAGCCATTTATTAGGCCAGACGGTACAAACCGCTTCCCTGTAATTTAGCTCTTTTCATGCACTTTTTGGGCTTTCCTGGGGGTGGGAGGAGGGCAGCGAGCTGTTTACGGGCACGGCAATACTTGCAAGGCATTTTTTTAATGACTGAAAAGCAGTATCTTCTCTTAAAGCATCACACTCTTTGAAAACAGTTAAAATTAAATTCCAAGTCGAGTTTCTTGAAGTTATTCTTTCCCTGAAACCAACAAATGTTTCAGGTCTGGAGGGCAAACACACAGCACCAGTACACTTCTCTGACTCATTAGTTTGCTTTTCTCCATAGGATTTAGATTGACATCTATTGGCCTAACTTGTGACACAACGGCCCAGTTCTTCAAATGTCAGCTCTGCCGTCCCTGCTCTGTAAAGCTTCCCCTGGTACAGCAGCTTCAGACTCAGGATTTTAAAGCAAAATGGTTCACTTTAGCCACTAAGGCAGAGCCTATAGATGTGAAAGCAATGTTCATGTGATTTCCCACCTTTTATTCATAACACAGAAAAGATCAAAGCCAAGGTTTAGGGCTTCAGTCTTTTTTTTTTTTTTAAAAAAAAAAGGAGCTCTAAACGTGATGTATCAGGGGGTTGATGCTGTGTTAGTCAACTGATTCAGGCCAAAGAAGTATTGACGTGGGCACTAAAGATGCATTTATTTATAGTCAAGTTAGCGAGAACATATTTTTTTAATAAAAGTGAAATGAAATGAGATTGCCCTATGCTTTCATGTGTACAAATTACATCCATGTACACAGAATACAGTTGTATGTCTTTATTCAAGTACCTTTTCTTCCATTTATCTGCAGAAACCTCCTGTACGCAAACTGCAACGCCTGCAAAGCTCCAGGCTATCCTAATTACAAGAATGCACACATCACTTCAATCAGAGGATCATAGATGGCTATCTTAACATCAGTTTTGTGTACAACCACAAACACAGAGGTCTGGGGTTTGGTCTATTTGTTATTGGGTTCTTTGGGCCATAAAATGCAAATAAATGGCTCCCCAAGTGTACCAGACCTTTGGAACAGACTAATTTAATGATTCAAGGCTTAACTTTTGGGAAGAGGCTACAGATAGATCAATACATTATTTATTAAAATAGGCCCATAGGCATAGAAGACATATATCCATATGGTTTGCCTTTTCTCAGACACTATATAACATACAGGTCAAAAAAGGTTTTACTACTACTAAAATCAGCAGTTCCTTTTCCTAAAGCTCGGGGACATGTAACCCTCAAACTTCATTTGGGTCATGTGAAAAGAGCAAGAGAAATTCGGAAGGTCATACAGAAACATAGCTCTTCCTTCTTAGCCACCAGCAAACTAGTGGCAAACACATTTTCTAGCTTTGTTTCCTCTCTGGAGGAGACAAAAGTAGTAATTCTATAACCTGACCAGGATCCTTCAGATTCTGTGCTCATCTGAAAAAAGATCTTTAAATATTAAGGTAAACAAACCAATATATTATTTATTTGCACTATTTTACAGCTTCATATAGATAGAGAGCTTTCTTCACCCCTTTCCTTTTGCATGCGGACTAGTCACATGCTTACGGTACCAGGAGCTTCAGAAAAGAACAGGTTCATAAAATAAAAATTGCCCCAAAATACCACAACTTTCTCCAATAACAGCAACCAGTTCAATCCTCTTGACTGTTGCCAGAAACCAAAGTCTTGCTATTACCGCATTTTGCTCACTTCATGAGTGCCCGTTGTGCCGTGCTGTCAAAGGCTGAAGTGCTGTGCTAAAAATCTTAGAGCCCTTCAAATTACAGGTGCCTCGATGAGGCTTTTACAACCGCTCAGCAGAAGATGGCGGCTCCTAACTTGGCAACTTCAGACCTCGCTAATTCTAGAACCAGAAATATCCCACAACAGGCTGACCTCGTTAATACAACTGACTTAATCAATTTGTCACAAACCAGGGAGTACAGCTACAAGAAGTGGTTCCTTGTTCAATTTAATTTAATTAATTGCTTGCAGATGCAGCTAAGGCTTTGCAAACGGTTATCTTGGTGCTCTTAAAATTTTAGAGTTCAGGTTATGCTTATGTTTACACTGGACTTAAATTCTTGTCAGTTAAAGATAGGAAACCGGGTTTCATCTTATTTTTCTGTAAAAGGCGAGTGGAAGCTGCTACTGTTTCTTGAAATAAATTTATAAACCACAGAGATGATTTAAAAAAAACCCCAACATGCAGCCATGCAAAGTGAGAGTGCTATGCCTAGACCTACAGGCTCTTGTTATCCGTAAAACCCTAACAAGAAGCAGCAGCCCGAGCTCTCCTCCTGACAAACACGGGGCCTGAACTTCAGGAATCTTATGTTCAAGTCAGCAAACCCAGCCGAGACCAAGACCCAGAACAACTTCAGTCAGATCTGTCAGAGGCAAAACCCTTTCAGCGGTGACTTCCTCGGCTGTCCAAAGTTATTTTCACTTGGCTTCACAACAGGCCACCGTTCGGCACATCTGCGCAGCTCAGTATTTTAAGCCGACAGCTCGACCCTCCGCAAATCATGGCACGAGGTGCCGCGTTGCCTTTGCCGCGACTGCCACCGACCATGTTTGGCCCAGGCGAGCCGCGGGTGCGCCGGGTCCTCCCAGCCGCAGGAGAGATGTCAGCCTGCTCCCGGCCTCGCTTTGCCAGAAAATCTTATTTACATCAGCCTTAACAGGTGCTTAAACCCCACGACACTTATAAACAAAAAGCACTGTTAAATGTCTTCAAGTAGTAGTAGAGTACTGGAGGCTTTTTTCTCCCAACAAAATTGTTGCTTCATATGTAAATCTGTACTTTAAGACAAGACTTTTGTTTGCTTGCTTGTTATTTAATCTTCCCTCTACATCTGTCGGGTCTCACCATCTTTGATGAAAACAAATACATCCTAACACAAGCGTAACCACCAGGAATAAAATGACCGTAGTGCAAGCTGTAACTACTTTTATCAAAGATGTATTAACTAAGGGGTTTCTTTTTACCTCTCATTAGCAAGAAGCGTGTTTCCACTTTTCTTCCCAAGTACTCCCATATGTCACTCTTCCTGTCCTTACGATCAAAGGGACATAAACAGATACAGTGAGGCTGGGGCTGGGTCTCGGGAGGAGCATCCCCGGGGGCTGCCCCACGCGTCAGCCCCTGCAGCCACCGACCTCCCCAGGGCCCAGCTCACCCCCGTTCCCCCTCCGTGCTACGCTCTTGCCACCACACGCTGCCCATGACTTTACTTCTCAAAGTGAAGTAACCTTGAGTTGTCAAGCTGTCATGTTCACGCTAAACCCTGCGGTACGCTCCTCCCCGAAGACGCAAGTGAGATTGATTGCACTTGTGACTTGTTCATTTCCACAACTGTCTTACCATTAATATCCCTCTCTCATCCATTTGCAACACCTGCTAAGCACACAAAATTGATTATAATGTCCAATTCAGCAGGTAAGATCTTCTGGGATAGGTTTATTTTTTTTCTCTTCAGACTGCTTAAGGGAGGGAAAAAACCAATAAAAAACAGCAACACGTGGAGTTTCTAAAAATGAATTAGCTTAACCAGAGGCAAAAAAAAAGTCTAGCCTTGTCAGGGCCACCTTGTGCCAGTGTAAGAAATTATGCTGTTGCCTTAGTGCAGGTTCTAATTTACGTATCCAAAAGCGCTATATCTCAGAGTAGATTAAGATAGCTACATGTTTCAGCTTTAAGTGCTCATCAAGCCGAGAGATAACAGAACTGATGAATGGGACATTTCAGGTCCTTAGAGAAATGAGCACTATTACATAAAAAGTGTGATTTGAATTTGTCTTTCTGCCTAGGCTGTGCCATCCGAACAGCATTTATAAATAGAAACAGAGCCTTAAAAATCAAGAGCTGCCAGAACGCTTTTTCTTCATCCTCCGACCACTGAAGTATAGGACTTCCAAATCCATATACTGGCATTGGAATAATCTGCATGTTGTAGTCTCTCCCCTTCAAATCAATTTATTACTGAATAGCAAATCACAAATGAAGTTATTCTTTCAATCTGACAAAAGCGAGTCTCTTGGTCATTACCTTATGAAAGCGAGAAGAAACCAAGTTCCTTTAACTGTTGAGAAGCTTGAACGTAAAATAGCTGTGTGCTCTGAAGGATGGGTATGGTACGCCATTAGTTTTTAATAAAGTGGTTTCCTCGGACTTGCTGGATTTACAGGCTCAGAAATCAACTACTGATGAATCAATCTGTTTTCCCCTGCTGAGATGTCAGAACAGACAGGGCCACTCTAATTGGAAAACCAGACAGCAGCAGCTCTGTTAAGGCAAAGGCTGTATCGGACATTAGAGACTATAAGTCTTCATTCAGCCCTGCGTGATGTTCTGCAGAACGATTGTTGACGATTCAGTTTAAAAGTACATCTTGAAACTCTAAAAGGCGAGTAGGAATAAAAAAGCAAGCCTGTCTGAAATTTGGAAATTCCAGAAAATAACCACTGAAAACATGAAGGCTGCATTCTTCCGTTTGCAAAATATTGTACTGCATGGGACAGCCCTGATGCCTGGGTGTGTATAGCAAGGTGACACGTGGAGAGCCTTTCCCCCTGCACTGCCCTGCTCCACCTGTATAATCCGGTCCTTTCTGCTGGCCTGTGCCAGCACAGCCATTATAAGGGCCCAGCGCTGGTTCAACCCCTGGCCAGAGGCCAAAGCGATGAAGGAGACAAGTGTGCTGATCTTCTCGTTATGCCTTCTGGCTGGCTCCGTTTACAGGGACCAACTGCTTTGTCCCCTCATTGTGCTACATGACACAGCAAATTATTTTATTGTGAGTCTGTAAAATACTGGTGTGACTTTGGTATGGCAAAGCCATATTCAAGCAAGGTGGCTGGAGCTAGGCTTTTATGGTAAGGAATCTACTGAGGCCCCATCTTCTCCCTTTACTCAGCACTCACTAGACCGGTGTCTGGGGCCTTGTGGTGGTTGACCCTGGCTGGATACCAGGTGCCCACCAAAGCTGCTCTGTCACTGCCCTCCTCAGCTGGACAGGAGGATATGATGAAGATCTCATGGGCCAAGATAAGGACAGGAAGAAATCACTCATGAATTGCCATCATAGGCCAAACATAACCTCCATTTTTAAAAGGGAAAGAAGAAAGACCCAGGGAACTACAGGCCAGCCAGTCTCACCTCTGTGCCTGGCACGATCATGGAGTGGATCCTCCTGGAAAATACACTAGGGCACATGGAAAATAAGGAGGTGATTCGTGACAGTCAACAGGGCTTCACTAGCGGCAAATCGTGCCTGACAAATTTGGTGGCCTTCTACAACGGGGTTACTGCACTGATGCATAAGGGAAAAAACAACGGATGTCATCTACCTGGACGTGTGCAAAGCATTTGACACTGTCCTGCATGACACCCTTGTCTCTAAATTGAAGAGACATGGATTTGATGGATGGTCCACTCGGTGGATAAGAAATTGCCTGGATGGTCACACTGAAAGAGTTGAGGTTAATGGCTCGATGTCTGAGTGGAGACCAGTGGCAAGTGGCATTGCTCAGGGCTCGGTACTGGTACCAGCGCTGATTAACATCTTTGTCGGCAACATGGACAGTGGGATTGAGCGCACCCTCAGCAAGTTTGCCGACGACACCGAGCTGCATGGTGCGGTCGACACGCTGGAGGGAAGGGATCCCATCCAGAGGGAGCTGGACAGGCTCGAGCGGTGGGCCCGTGCCAACCTCATGGAGTTCGACA